>JAJOZX010009116.1:27500-164740 GCA_023014485.1 Bathynomus jamesi | reverse complement strand
TTTAATTGCCTGTAAAGACTATGATGTAATTGCGATAAGTGAATCGTGGCTTAGCGCTGAAACACGTGATTTTGTAGGGGAGTATGAAATTAAAGGTTATAGACTTTTTGTTAAAAACAGAATAGGTAGGCGAGGAGGCGGTGTTATGTTGTATATCAAAGATAATATAGCGAACGTTATAGAAGTAAAGCACACAATTTCAGAACCGATAGATTCGACTTTAGCAGAACTTAAATTGAACGATTTCAAACTTGTTGCAGCGGTTATATATAGGCCCCCTAATCAAACAGCTGATACGGATGAAGCGTTATATCGTGAACTAAAGAGAATAATCGGTAGTGAGCAGGCTTTAGTTATGGGTGACTTTAATTGCGCCAACGTGAATTACGATACAATACAGGGAGACGCGGAAGATAATCGTTTAGTTAATTTTCTCGAGAATAGCTTTCTTATTCAAAAGGTTGGGGATCCTACGAGGTTGGACAGTATTTTAGATTTAGTAATAACTACGGATGATAGGCTAATTACTGATCTTCAAGTAATAGAACCGTTAAGCAATAGCGATCACAATATGGTAGAGTTTGTCCTCTCAGTAAGTCACTCGAAACCAACTAACTCGACTAAAATTCCTAACTTCCAGCACGCAGACTTTTATAAATTTCGAAATAAATTATCACACGTCAATTGGGAAAACGTAATGGGGAACTCCAACGCAAAACTAATGTGGGAATCGTTCGAAACAGTATTTAGGACTATAAATGAGGAATGTGTACCGTACAAAATTAAGCGTGCGAAAGTAAACAACAAGCCCTTGTGGTTTACTTCTAGAGTAGGAGATATTATAAAGAGTAGAGATAGGGCTTTTACGCAACATAAGTGCGATAAAGACAATTTGTGGTTACGAAACAACTACATATCTCTAAGACGTGAAGCGAAAAGTGTAATAAAAAAGTCTAAGCGCGAATTTGAAATCTCCATAGCTCGTGACGGTAAAGAAAACCCCAAGCGATTCTTTCAATACGTCAATAATAGAAATCCAGTAAAAAGTGTCTTGGGGCTTTTGAAAAATGTAAACGGAGATCTAGTTTCTGAAAACAAGGAAATGGCTACCTTGCTAAACGAATTTTTTACGTCAGTTTTTACAATAGAAGATGTAACTAATATCCCTACGGTCATAGACATAATACCTTTTGACAATGGTAATACTTTAGATAATATTGTGGTTAGTGAAAGGGAGATAATGCGCTATATTGATAAAATGAAAACGCGTAAATCACCGGGGTCGGATTCCATATATCCCATACAACTAAAAAATTAAAAGAAAGCATTGTTGTGCCGCCAACAGAGATTTTGAATGCGTCTATTTCTGATGGGTGCGTACCAGATAATTTCAAGTTAGCAAATGTAACACCTATTTTTTAAAAAGGCGATAAAGGTGCGGTGGGAAATTATAGGCTAATCAGTTTTACGTCTGTTGTAGGCAGGGGCGTCGATTGCGCTAAAATAGTTGGGGGGGGGGACACTTCGCCTTCAAACAGCGACTCAAACAATACTCTGAGTAACTGTTGCGTGTAATATATCAATGTCGGAATTTACCATTGACCCGTTTTTTGTATTTTTCTTAGCAAGTTGAAAAAACTCAATTGTATTTAGTCATTTTGTGTCTTTCTTTATTTAAACATTTTTTTTTGCAGAAATAAGAAACGCAATACAAACTATTTATAATATTTAACCTTTCATGTAACATAATATTACACATATGTTTAACCGAAATAACTCTTTTATTACCTGTAGACAACGGAGGTCAATGTACATAAACTGATAACAAAATATGTTCGTAAAATATAAAACAAATAAACTGCATTTTGATCACACTTTGATATTGAAAATGATACGTAACAAAACCGTTTATTTAACATATTTCCATTTCGCGTACTTTGACCAAGAACACACAAATGCTACGTGCAGTTATTAGAATGCAAATTGACTGCTAAATTCCATGGTAAATATACACTGGTGTTCATGACAATAATTTATAATATTGCTATTACATTTGCATATGCATATAATACGACATATAACGTCTTATTAGGTGCCATTAATAGTTAGCATTTATAGCAATTCATCTACGAAAGTGGGAGGGACAACTGGTAGGTTGTCCCCCCTTTATAAAAAGTGTGGGGGACATGTCCCCTTCGTCTCCCCGCAATCGACGCCCATGGTTGGAGGTAAGCTACTGGAATCAATAATTAGGGATCGTATAGTCGAACACTTGGAATTGCATAACTTGATTAGAAATACGCAGCACGGTTTTAGGCGAAACAAATCTTGCTTAACTAATCTTTTAGAATTTTTTCAAAGCGTGGTTGAAGTTTACGAGAGTCATCGGGTGGTAGATGTTGTGTATTTAGATTTTAAAAAAGCGTTTGACACCGTACCGCACAAAAGACTCATTGAAAAAACTAAGGTTCATGGAATCAGGGGTGTAATAAATTGGATAGAAGAGTGGTTGCGAGGTAGGAAACAGAGGGTGGTCGTTGATGGAGCGGAGTCGTTTTGGGCTAATGAGGCGAGCGGCGTTCCTCAGGGTTTTTAGAGAATATTCATTATTATTGATTAGTGTCTTCATGTTGATACCTTTATTTTTCATGTATGTGTTTATGTTTTGTTTGTATGTTTCAGAGTTCCATCATTGTTTAGCGTTATGGATATTCGTCAATAAACGTAATAACAAAAAGTGGAATCTTATTTATGATGGAACTTTATACAAAACAATAGTGAATCTCAACAGGTCAACATGCCCGTGGTGAAATGTCCAATTAAGGGGTGCGCATATGAGAACCCCGCACACAGCGACACCATTGTAGCAGCACTCCTCACAGCCCACTGCACTGTCCATTCCGTGTCCGCTGCCGGCGCCACGGCCCAAGTGGAGAAGGTGAAGAGACCAACAATATCTTCAGCCGGTACGAGCGAGGAATGGTCCTACTTCACATCGCGATGGATGGACTATGTGGATGCCACCAAAATCACGGGTCGTGACAAAGTGGTGCAGCTACTGGAGTGCTGCGATGAACCCCTTCGCAAAGACCTCACACGATCAGCCGGTGGTAGTCTGACAGGGAGAAGTGAAAATGAGGTGCTTGCAGCCATAAAGAAACTCGCAGTCAGAGAAGAGAGCACCATGGTTGCTAGAGTGGCGTTGCACAACATGCGCCAAGACCGTGACGAAACCGTGCGTTCATTCGGCGCCCGACTCCGTGGCCAGGCAGGGGTATGCAAGTACATCACCAAATGCTCGAGCTGCGATGCGGATGTGAACTACACGGAGGCCATCTTGCGCGACGTCCTGACCCGCAGCATTGAGGACCCGGAGATTCAACTGGACCTACTCGGCAACACGAACCAGAACATGACATTAGAGCAGTAGGGTGTGTCGAATTTTTCAACTTTCAAATTCCAAATATGAGGGGTGCTAAAAAGTTGCAGCATGCCTTAGGAATTCTAAAGATATTTTTGTTAATTTAATATAATTTAGTTTTGCTTGGTAAGAAGCTACATAAAAATAGTGACTTTTTTTACTTTTTTGTGGAATTATATAATAATTATTATATTAATAATTATATATGCTGTATATATAATGCACTGCTGTTTTTGCTTATTTCACAGGTTGAAACATATTCATCAGTGTGCTGAAGATTACTTGTCCGTCAGTGCTACCATCCTAACCAGTGGGAATTGACCTACAATGGCTTCTAAAAGGAGGACAAGACTGGGGACATTCATACATATGAGCAACCTAATTGGAACTGGTAGAGAGTTGTTGCCCTCTGAACTCCCAACTCTGCGAGACGTTCTGAAATATGGGCTACTGCTAAGAGAACAAAGTGGTGAGGATGTGAGAAAACTACCCAGCAGCCAGTCTTGCAAAGGACATTTACCCTAAAGTGCTTGAAAAGTGGGAACGAGCAAACAGTTCTTTTGTAGCCCCCGTTGTAAATTCACGAGTCACAATCTTAAACAAGATCCAAGAGAGCTGGGAGCAGGCCAAAAACATATCTCTTGGGAGAGGAAAGCTACATGTCAAAGAGGCTTTCTTTGCAAAACTTGACAAGCTTTTTGACATCCTCAGTTGCAAGTGTAAAATTGTTCTCTGCTCTGAATTTGGCTGCCTTGCAGATGTTGGTTGCAAAAACGAAACTCACATTAACTGTACATGCCCTAGGGAGATGAAGATCCCTGTGAAGGAACTTGCTTTCATTAAAGGTCAGAGAGACAAGTCTGGTTCTATTGGACCACATCAGATTGGCTTGCCAGATCAACCTGAGCACAACAGACAAGTCAAAAATCAGAAGCGGCAAGAAGACGAAAGAAGAAGGCTTGCTGAATATAAGTAGACAAGTAAGCAGGATGTTTCAATGCCATCAAATGAAATAATTTTCTCTGATGATGAAAATGAAGAACAAATAGCTGATGCTCAAGATGGAAAGGATGGAAGTTATGAAGTGACATTAGAAATACCAAGCACGTCTTCAACTTCCAATAAAAAGCCAGAGTACAACACATTAGAAATACCTAATGTTGCTATGCATAGCATCTAGTGATGTAGGTCACATCCGCATCCGCATCCGCACTTTGGACTGCGGATGTCGTGCGGATGCGGACCGTTGAGATAAAACGTCATTAATAAGCGGAAATTATCAAATTCTACTATATTAATAGAACTAGTTCATTGTGCGCAAAAGTGATGCAAGCGACAAGACGAGAGGCTGTTCTTGTATGAAGTTACTCTCTTGCAACCTACTTAGATCCACGTTACAAAGCTAAGTTATTTTCACCTAGTACATTAGAACGAGTTAAATCATCACTTGGCAAAGCAGTTGAAGAGCTTCAATCTCTTGAATCTGTCGCTTCGCCACCCACCAAAAGAATAAAAGTTCAGTGACAGAACCAACACCTTCAACAAGCAAATCTATCACAGAATCTCTCTCTCAGTTTCTTGAGTCAAGCAGCGATGACGAGACCTACGCGATGTCAAAAGATGTAGTAAAAATGATCGAGAGCTATCACCAAGAAAAACGCCTGGCTGCATGTGACAATCCTATTAGTTGGTGGAAAAATACGCAGAATATCTATCCATACTTGAGTAAACTTGCAAGGAAACATTTAGCACGTCCTCCAACAAGCGTACCAAGCGAGAGATTATTTAGCAGTGCTGGATTAATATATGATGAAAAGAGAAACAGACTGGCAGCAGAAAAGGCAGAAAAATTAATGTTCCTTAAGCATAACCTTCCTATAATTAAGTTTGAATATTAAACGATGAACATCTTAGTTTACTTTATTTTAATTACTCATTTATAAATATGCCTAATAAAACTTTAAACTTAATATAAATAGTTATCAAGCTAATTAAAGACTCTTTCTATAAGGGTGGAGGTTGGGGAAAGAGGTGGGTAACACAATTATGGTTTCTAATTGTGGCTGAAACTCAACAAAATATAACGAATTTATTTGCAGACGAATTCACTAATTGATTTCTATATTAGTTAGATGCTTGCTATTATTTTATATGTTCAGGGAAAAGTACAGCAATTATTGTACAATTAATCAATTATACTACATTATAGCTACAGCTCTCTCTATATAATAAATTATTATATACGTTAAACACAACAAATCTCGAATATATCCTAAAAAATAACGAAAATGTAGACATCCGCATCCGCATCCGCGGATGTTGAAATCAAACAACCTCATCCGCATCCGCATCCGCGGATGTGAAAAAAATGACATCCGCTACATCACTAATAGCATCAGATATGGTGTTGGCCTGCGTGCCACAGCTGCCCATCACCACTGCTGCCTTTATGGATGCTGGCTTGATCACTGAAGAAGACAAGAGACTTGTAGTTGACCACAATAAAGTCAAGAGGGACCAAGAAAAAGTTATGAGATCCCTGGATCAGGAATTTGATGATCTTTGTAAGAAGGGTGAAATTGACTGCATCTTCTTTGACGGCCGTCAAGATACAACTAAAGTTATGCTGAAAGCAGACAATTCAGATCGTCAGTTCCCCAGCATCATCAAAGAAGAGCATTATTCTGTGTGCAGTGAGCCAGGTGGAAGATATTTCTACCACTTCACTCCTGAGAAAGGCTGAACGAAAAAAAAACCTGCTGAAGTTATTGCTGATAATCTTGTAGATTTCATGAAGAAGAAGGGCATTGATAAAAGCCTGCAGGCCATTGGAGGTGATTCTACAAATGTTAACACTGGCTGGGAGGGTGGTTCCATGCATTGGGTAGAGGTCAAGCTTTGCCGTAAGCTGATCTGGTTGGTTTGTGCCTTCCACACTAACGAGTTACCCCTGCGACACTTGATCACAGCACTGGATGGGAAGACCTTGTCTAACAACAAGTGGACAGGTAACATTGGCAAGATGCTAGACACTGCAACCGAACTTGAAATTGATCCTTCATTCACCAAACTCTCAATTGGAGAGCCTCTTACTTCACTGAGTGACAATGTCGTAAAGGATCTCTCTACTGATTAAGCGTACGGGTATAGGATCGCACAGGCCATAAGGACAGGAGAACTTCCCACAGATCTGGCCCTTCTTGAAATTGGTCCAGTGAGCCATTCAAGGTGGTTGACAACAGCAAACAGGCTTTGTCGCATATGGGTTTCAAAACATGGCCTTAAAGGCAAAACCCTCAACAACTTAAGACGGATAGTGGAATACATTGTTGGTGTGTACTACCCCTGTTGGTTCAACATCAAAGTAAAACACTCTTGGGTGGAAGGCCCACGCCACATCTTGTTTCAGCTGCGGCTAGTTAGGCTGCAAAGGAAGGCTGTAGTGGATGCTGTTTTGCCAACCATCAAGCGCTCAGCATGGTATGCATTCAGCGAAATGATAATCCAGACACTCTTGTGCTCAGATGACAGTGAGGAGAGGAGAGCTGGTGTCCAAAAGATTGTTGACATGAGGGGTGGAGATGATGACACACTTGGAGATCTTTCTGTACGTCCCAGGAAGACACCTTCCATCAACCCCAGTGCTTCTTCCGTGTTGGAGCTGACAGACTGGTCTGACGGGGTATTTGAACCTCCTTTGACATGTAAACTGACTACAGCGGAAGTAAAGAAGTTCTTTGACAAGCCTATGCAAGTTCCACAGTGGCCCTGTCATGCTCAGTCAATAGAGAGGTGTGTGAAACAAGTCACAGAGGCAGCAGGCAGGGTGTATACACATAAGAAACGTGAGGGCTATATCAGAGGCCAAGAAGCAAGTCGGCGGCTGATGTCCAAGAACGAATCAAAGCAAGACTTGATGAAACTTGTTTAAATATTTTTTTTTACTTATGTCATTACTTTCTAATGTTGTTTTATGATTACAAGGATATGTTTTATGATTACTAGGATATGTTTTATGCAGAGAAACTAAAATTTTTATAGCATTACCCGACATTTTGAGAAGCTAAAATTAATAAATGTTGTTTTCCGAGAGCAATTTATGTGCTTTTTAATCAAACGTAGATTTACCAAGCTAAGTGTTGAGCAATCACAAAAATAATAGCAGATTTGAATTCTTCACATCCAAAAACATATTTTTAAAACCCCTCAGTGAAGGAATTGGCAAAAATTAATTTTCACCTCCCAAATTGACACACCCTATTAGAGCAGGTCTTTCAGTTCGTCGAGGCCAAAGAATCCGGCAAGCGCCCAGCATCACGTCTCCTCGACTCTCAGGGCGTCGAGGTGTTATTTTATTTTTATTTTTTTATTGGGTTCAGAATCGGAGCTGAGCCGTGAACGGCCAAGCTCTGAAGGGCCAGTTCAACCTACAGCCCAAGTTAAGCTAGATTAAAAACTTACGGACTTGGAGGTCCTATTAGGTCCTACCTCAGGGCTGCTGACTCGATGTGGGCCTACCTTAGGCCTCAGTTGCATGAAATTAAGATAAAAAACAAAGGGGCACTATTTATGGTCGTCTTTCTAAACCTTACAACAACAACACAACCTGCACTATTGCACGATGCAACAATCTTGTATCTAAACAACCAAACTGAAGTGCGAGAAAGCTCTCTATAAGACCACACCCTGTAAGTGACGCATTCCACAAACGAGTAGGAAGGACGCGCAGCGCCCAAAAAAAATGATGCCACAAGAGTGCCCAAACAATAATGCCACAAGAGCCCAAAAATGCTAGTTCTAAATTAAGTGAATTTTTCACTAACCTTACAATTATGAAATGGATATATACACCTTCAGTTAGCTTCCGCCCGAATTGTTCATTCTGACGAAGGTCAAGCTTTTCACTCCACCTTAGACCTACAGTTTAACGTGGAATCCGAACCACGCCCCATCAGCAGCCCAGCGTCTTAACCACTAGGCCACCTAGGGTACCCATTTATCTACCAACCACTTTCTTTATTGTGTGGAAGGATGAACAGCTGGGTTTTGCTGCGCGCCGGCTGCTGTCGGGTCTCGAACCCAGGGCCGATGGATTCGTAGTCAGCGACGCTAAGCACTACACCACCGAGGCGCATTCTTAACCTTAACTTAATATATACAAGCAATGCTGCATCAATCAGCTTAGTCATCATATCGCCTTGGGACACCACTGGCTCTTCCTCTTCTAGATTTTCTAACACTCCCCACCGAAGAGACATTGTTGTCATTACATTCTGCAAATTTAGCCAAGCCTTCTCCATGAGGCTGTAACTCAAATGTTTCATCTTGTATATGTCTCTTTAATTTTCCTCCTGAAGTCTTTACCAGTGCAGACCTAACTAAATTGTCTTTGCCAACAAACAACTCTTCAATTATGCGAAGCTTCCAGCATTGCCTTGGTCTTTCATCCCTAATCATTACCACTTCTCCCACCTTGATACAATTTGCATTGGAGCCCTTTACATTGCCTGATGGGTAATAATTGAGTTCTGGCAAGTATTCCATCTGCAACCTCTTCCATAACTGATCTTGTAGCTCTTCAAGGTACTTGAACCTTCTGGTTAACTCTCCTTGAGTGCTCTAGATAGGCTGTAAGTCTTCTGGCAAACTGGGGCTTGATGTTAATCGTTTACCACAAAGAAAATGATTTGGTGTCAATGGCTCTGCATCCTGCATACGATTATAAACAAAAGTGATAGGCCTACTGTTCACCATTGCTTCTACTTCACATAAAACAGTGCAGAATTCTTTGCTCAAATGAGCATTTGCTAAAAGTTTCTTTAATGGACACTTTACACTTCTCACTAGCCTTTCCCAAAATCCTCCCCACCATGGTGCTCTCTCAACAATAAACTCCCACTGTACCCCTTAGTGTGAAAAGTAGGATTGGAATCCTTCCTCTTTTAGCAAGGACCAAACTTCTTGGAGTTCCTTTGCAGCCTTTTTGAAGGTTTTTTCATAATCCGATATGATTTTATTTGGGAAACCCCTTCTGTTCACAAACCTTTTAAAGGCCAAAAGAAATACATCACTACTTAAATTGCTTACCAACTCCAAATGGATTGCTCTGGTGGTAGCACATGTGAAAAGACATATATAACCTTTGTTAGACTCCCCTTGCTCATACACATAGACTGGCCCTGCAAAGTCTACTCCCACTACATCAAATGGGGCAGTATAGACACACCGTTCTCTTGGAAGTGGAGCCACCTTTTCATAATAAGGCTTTGCACTCCAACGCTTGCAAACCACACATTTATGCAAGATCTTTTTTACTACTTGTCTAATTTTGGGAATCCAAAACTGTTGTCTGATCTTTTTTACTACTTGTCTAATTTTGGGAATCCAAAACTGTTGTCTGATCTCTATTATCACTTCTCTGACTCCAGCATGTAACAACTTATGATGAGTATCCAGGATCAAAAGTTCCACAAAGTGCCCCCCAGAAGGTAGCAAAATTGGATGTCTCTTCTCCTCTGGAAGCCCAGAAAACTGTAGTCTACCTCCTACTTTCAATAAATCCTGATCCAAAAACACATACAAACCCTTGAGAGCAGAATGTGTGCTGGTGAGCAATTCCCTCTCTTCACCAAATTTTTCCTTCTGCACATATACCACCCAGTATTGCCTGGCTTGCTGAATCTCCTTACTGTTCAGAATTCCTTCCCTTCTTGTTTCTCCCCTAATGTTGTTTGTAAATCTATATACCCATGCTGTCACTCTTAACAACCTTTCCAGACTGCTAATGTCCTCAAGCCTCAATATGGGGTCCTGCTGCATAACTTGACAACTGTTCACAGTGCATTTTCTCACCTCACTCACCCATCTTCTTCAGCCTGGCATTCTCCTACAATAGGCTGATTACAAGGCCAGTTTTCACTTCCAAGTTTTAACCACTCTGGCCCACTCCACCACAAACTTGACTGTGCAAGATCTTTCACTGAAATTCCTCGTGTTGGTAAATCAGCCGGGTTTTGGGTGCCTAGACAATGCTTCCATTGCTTGGGATCTGTGTGTGCTTGAATTTCCTCCACCCTATTGGCAACAAATGGTTTCCATTTCCTTGCCTGGCTTCTTAACCAGTGCCAAACTATAGTGGAGTCTGTCCAATAATAGCTTGGAATTTCATAGAGGGCCAAAGACTTTTGCACTGTAACTGCAAGCCGACTAGCAATAACTGCACCCATCAATTCCAACCTTGGAACAGAAAGCCTTTTCAAAGGTGCTACTCTGCTCTTTGCAGCAACCAACCTGCAACTTACTTCCTCTTGGAATGTGCCTCTTATATTAATACAAGTTGCATAGGCTTCCTCACTTGCATCACAAAAGATGTGCAGCTCCAAATTGTCTGGACTATTGTTCAACTCTCCAAAGTACCATCTTGGGATTTCAATGTCTCCAAGATGTGCCAATTCTTTGAACCAATATTTCCACCTTACCACCATATGATCAGGTAACTCTTGGTCCCAAGTCCAATTTCCCAGAGGCTCTGAAACCAACGTTTTGTCCACCTTGTCTCATTCTCAGCCAGCTCCACTAAAGATTTCCCATTGAAGGTAAACAAATCCTCTCTTTGCTACCAAACAATGCCTAGCACCTTTGTGTCTATTGCCCACAACTCCTTAATACCAGAATCCTCAATACTTTCTGCTGCATCAGGTACTACACAGGACTCATAAACTGTTGTAACTGAGAATGATTGGTCTGCCATTTTTTAAGCTCCATGCCAGCCTCCCTCATTATAGCTCTAGCCTCCCTGAATATCTATTTAGCCATTTCTGTATTATCGACGGAACACAGCAAATCATCAATATAAAAATTTTCCTTATGTGTTCAATAGTGTTAGGATAGACTTCAGAATATTTCTTAAAATGGTATTGCATAGTAGCTGCCAACAGAAATGGACTAGAGCTGAGGCCAAACAACACTGACTTCATTCTATGTGCTTGAACTTTAGGTTCATTTTCCAACAAGTCTTTCGTATCCACCCACAGATACCTTACTGCATCTCTGTCCTCTGGTTTTAACTTTATCCGCAAAAAGGCTTGCTTCACATCTGCAGTCAATGCTACTCTACCAAACCTGAATCTCAGTAACAAGGAAAATAAATCTGCATTTAAATTTGGCCCAGCATCCAAACAGTCATTCAAGGACACACCACCTTTGTCCTTGGCTGAGCCATCAAAAACTACCCTCAGTTTGGTGGTAGTTTTGTCTCGCCGTACCACTGCATGGTGTGGCAGATAATGTGCCTCCTGGCTCACCAGCTCACCTTGCACCCTTTCAGCATAGCCCTCCCTTACATAGCTTAGGATGGCCTCATTGTATTCAATTAACAACTCCTCATTTTTTCTTAGCCTGTACAATGAAGTCTCCAACCTCCGATTAGCTAGCTGAAGGTTTGAACCGGGTTTGCAAGAATCCTTCCAAGGGAGGCCAACTTCATAGCAACCATCTCTAAACCCAATCCCTTTTTCAAATTGCTCTAAAACATCATTGTTCACTGTACTGCCTGCCTGTTTGTCCTTTATGCCAATGGATTCAAGTTCCCAAAACGCTTTCAAATGCCTTTCCAAACCATGGCTGTTCTCCTCAATCTTAACAAAAAGAGCTTAACTTCCATTTCATTGCTACCATGTAGCATCCAGCCTAGCTTACTTTCAATAGCTACCGGGCCTCGAGATGTGCGGACAATATTACCAGTGATGAAGTCCCAATAATAGTCAGCTCCAATCAAAAGACTAATATCTTCTGTTCCTTCAAACTTATTATTGCCCAAATTAATTCCTTTAACTTGCAATTCTTGGACACATGCCATATCTAAACAAGTAGTGACTGGAGCACAAAGTTCCTCAATCTCTACAGCTTGGACCTTGATAGTGGGACTTTGTGGTAACAACCCCTTAACCAGAACTTCTACCTTCTTAAATTTGGTTCGGTTTTGAACGGAACCCCAAACCCAGAAATTCTTAAATTTTCCCTCTTAAGTTCTTTAAACTTCAATTTTCTGGAAATTCTGGTCTTAATAAAGCTACACTGGCTACCACTATCAAACAACACTCTTACAGTAGCTTCTCCATCATTCCCAATTAATAAGGCTGCAGCTGTTTGCAATAATCCCCCTTTACTTTTACTCCCTTCATAGCAGTGGCATGTGCCACTGATGTCTCTACTTCTGGGGTAGGCCTACTAGGAGTGTTTTCACACAATAATGGCTGATGCCGCCATGACATTTTTTGCACAAAATTTTAAACTTACAAAACCTTGCTCTGTGACCTTTCAAAAAACATTTAAAACATGCTGTGGACTTAGTTACCCTGTCCTTTCTCTCCTCAAAAGGTAAAGCCTCAGCCACCTCACATTTATATGACTTGTGGTTGCCTTCGCAAAATATGCATTCCTTGATTCCCTTTAATTTATTCTCAGAGGATGCATGTAGAGCTGACACTGTACCTGGGCTATTCCTTTTTGTGAAACTTTGGTGCTGTGCCTGCCTTTGTCCCCTTGTTTAACATCCCACTGTGCAAACTCAATTCCCTCTCGTCTTGCTAATTCTGTGCCTAAAAGACTTAACATCTGCTGAAGGGGGATGTACACATGTTCTGTAGAGTGTCCCCTACTTAATTCAAGCAAAATTGAGCTAGACAATTTAGACTCCAGTATAGTAACCAACATTATACCATACCTTTCCATTCCTACACCCAAGTTGTCCAGGGACCTAGTTCTAACTTCAAATTCATCATATAACTGCTGTAACTCCTTGACACTATTGGGATTATTAACAGGAGGTATAGCTAAAAGTTCACGGAGGTGGCTTTTAATTAAGATCTCTGGCTTACCAAACCGTTTCTTTAATATATCCCAAGCCACATTATAATTAGCCTCTGTTAATGCTAATCCTGCTATTGTCTTTGCTATCTCCCCTTCCAAGAGGGACTGCAAATAATTAAACTTCTCCATCGCACTTAACACTTGACTGGAATGAACTGCTGATTGAAAACTGTCTGCCCATCCTTGCCATTCCTGAATACTCCCAGAAAATGTTTTGAGTACAAGCCTCGGTAATTGAATTGCAGATCTGTTAACCTTAACTTCACAAACACCATTTGTTGAGGGTTGTGTTTCATTATTAGATCTGGTCTCTAACTGTACTGAGCTGCTAAACTCTTTTGCTCTGTAGCATACTTTAATTATATCATCGATAATCTCTTCAAAGTAAATTATGTTATTTTCTATTTCATCCTCTTCTATAAGAGCCTCAATTTTAACATTTACTTCGCTTAGAGCAACCTTTTTAGTTTCTAATATGGAAAGCTGTGCAGTCACTAAGCTTAAATCCTCTTGCTCTATGGCAGAATCTATAGTGGCAATGACCTTTGTAATTAGACCTTTGTAGGCGCTTCTCCTTTTTTAAACTTGTTCAATTCAGCTGCACTCATCTTCAATGCAAACAACAATTGGGCTCAATGCCAAATAAGCTGAATTGGCAAAAATACTTAACCAAACTGATCAAACTCAAATTTTGCTTTTTTCAAATAAACTGAATTGCTGGGTGGCGTACTGACCAACCACCAGTATGGAATACCAAATTTTCCACCCAAGTAACTGGCGCACTGAAATCTGCAACCTTCGCCTGCGAATAATAAACCAAATTAACCAAACCAGTAAAAATGTAGGCCCAAAACAACGAGAGACTACTGGCCAAGTTTCGCAATTGGGCGACCAAACTTTCTACCCTGGGACCTTAACTCAATAATAAACCAAAATTAACCAAACCGGTAAAAACTTAGGCCCAAAACAACGACAGACGAGTGGCCAAGTTTCGCAATTGGGCGACCAAACTTTCTATCCTGGGACCTTAACCCAATAATAAGCCAAAATTAACCAAACCGGTAAAAATGTAGGCCCAAAACAACGACAGACGAGTGGCCAAGTTTCGCAATTGGGGGACCAAACTTTCTACCCTGGGACCTTAACTCAATTATGCTCAACCCGTCTAGGCCTAACTTGGGCTACAATTTGCACAATCAGACTTTGTCGGAAAATAGTTACTGACTCAGTCTTGGGCTAGAATCCGATTTCGAAGGATCATGTTATTTTTTATTTTTTTTTATTGGGTTCAGAATCCCAGCTGAGCCGTGAACGGCCAAGCTCTGAAGGGCCAGTTCAACCTACAGCCCAAGTTAAGCTAGATTAAAAACTTACGGACTTAGAGGTCCTATTAGGTCCTACCTCAGGGTTGCTGACTAGATGTGGGCCTACCTTAGGCCTCAGTTGCATGAAATTAAGATAAAAAACAAAGGGGCACTATTTATGGTCTTCTTTCTAATCCTTGCAACAACAACAACACAACCTGCACTATTGCATGATGCAACAATCTTGTATCTAAACAACCAAACTGAATTGCATGAGAGAGATCTATAAGACCACACCCTGTAAGTGCCGCATTCCACAAACGAGTAGGAAGGACGCGCAGCGCCCCAAAAAAATGATGCCACAAGTACCCAAACAATGATGCCACAAGAGCCCAAAAATGCTAACTCTAAATTAAGTGAATTTTTCACTAACCTTACAATTATGAGATGGATATATACACACACACACCTTTGGTTAGCTTCCGCCCGAATTGTTCATTCTGACGAAGGTCAAGCTTTTCACTCCACCTTAGACCTACAGTTTAACGTGGAATCCGAACCACGCCCCATCAGCAGCCCAGCGTCTTAACCACTAGGCCACCTAGGGTACCCATTTATCTACCAACCACTTTCTTTATTGTGTGGAGGGATGAATAGCTGGGTTTTGCTGCGCGCCGGCTGCCGTCGGGTCTCGAACCCAGGGCCGATGGATTCGTAGTCAGCGACGCTAAGCACTACACCACCGAGGCGCATTCTTAACCTTAACTTAATATATACAAGCAATGCTGCATCAATCAGTTTAGTCATCATATCGCCTTGGGACAACAATGGCTCTTCCTCTTCTAGATTTTCTAACACGAGGCTGCTAACAGCGCCTACAGACGGAACAAGAAGGACGCTCTGAAGGAGATGACAGTCGGCAACCATGAGGTTTGCTCATATTGCGGCAGGAAAGGGCACGGTAAAAGTGCCCCAGGCAGGGTCCGAAAGAAAGACTGCCAAGCTTATGGCCACACATGCAGCCACTGCAATCGTGAGAACCACTTTGAAGCAGTGTGTTGGAGCAAGCACAAACCATCAAGAGTCGAGATAGTAGCGAATTCACATGTAATATACGAAGAAGGTGCTGTATTCGAGGCCCTCTGCTCGATTGCCACAACTGGCCGACACCGCATCAGGAGTCATCGCCCTTGGCCATCATCTTTATCATCGCCTTTCCGACACATGGATTAAGCAAGCCTCCAAACCTCAGCCATTCATAAACTTCACAGTGACAGCCGTCGATGAAGATTACGCTGCATTTGGATTCGAGCTAAAGGCCGCGCCCAAGATTGCTACACTCGGTGCGATGGCTGACACCGGCTGCCAGAGCTGTCTGGCAGGCATCAAAGTCATCCACCGCATAGGCCTCAAACAAGCCGACCTTATCCCTGTCACGATGAGAATGCACGCCGCCAACAACGGATGCATCAAAATACTCGGCGCCGTCATCCTGCGAGTCTCTGGAAAGGACAAAACCGGTAAAGTGGTAACAACTCGTCAACTCACCTATGTCACGGACAACGAGTTCCTCAGCAAGGAGGCATGCATCGCGCTCGGCATGATCACCGACAACTTCCCGATGATCGGTGAGACGTCTTTGCATTGACTCGAGGCAATCTCGGCAGCCGACACCGCGAGCGATGAGGTGCCGGCGAGAGATAGTGCTATCAGTAGCGAGAGCGGTCAGACCAGCCCATGCGACTGCCCGATACGTCAAACACCGCCCCGGCCGCCATCACAACTACCGTTCCTGGCGACTGAGAAGAACCGCGACAGACTGCGGCAGTACTTGGTCAAATACTACAAGTCAAGCACATTTAACGCGTGTGCACATCAGCCGTTGCCAATGATGGAGGGCCCTCCATTGAAACTTATGGTGGACCCTCTAGCTGACCCGGTGGCATATCACACCCCAGTACCCGTCCCTCTTCACTGACAAGATGACGTCAAGCGTGGACTCGACCAAGACGTGAAATTGGGCGTAATCGAGCCAGTGTCGGTCGGTGAACTGGTGACATGGTGTCACCGGATGGTGGTGTTCGCCAAGAAGAACGGGAAGCCACGCCGCACGGTCGACTTCCAGCCCCTGAACATACATGCCACCCGCGAGACACACCATACTCAGTCACCGTTCCACCAGGCATGGTCGGTGCCCCATGGCAAGAAGAAGACTGTGTTCGATGCCTGGAACGGATACCACAGCGTGCCCCTCCGCGAGGAAGACCGTCACCTGACTACCTTCATCACTCCGTGGGGCAGGTACCGGTACCGCACGGCGCCTTAGGGCTATATCGCCTCTGGTGATGGCTATTCGAGACGTTACGACGAAATAGTATCGAAGTTCCAAACAAAACCAAGTGTATCGACGATACGCTGCTCTGGTCGGACGACCTGAGATAAAGTTTCTTCCAAGCAGTCAACTGGCTTGACATTGCGGTAGACACGGCATCACGCTGAACCCTGAGAAGTTGTATTTAGACAAGACACTGAGTTTGCTGGCTTCGAAATCACACTCGACAAAGTACGACCCTGCGAGAAGTATCTGCAGGCCATCCGTGACTTTCCTACACCAAAGAACACAACCGTCATTCGCTCATGGTTTGTGCTAATTAACCAGGTGGCGTATGCTTTCGCTATGGCAAAGAGAATGATACCTTTTCGCCTACTCTTCAAGCCCGGCACGCCCTTCCGATGGGATGACCAACTCAACAATCTGTTTGAAGAGTCGAAGGTGGTGATCATCAGTGAGATCGAGGAGGGTGTAAGTATATTTGACAAAACAAAGCCGACCTGTCTCACGACCGATTGGTCGAAGTCAGGGATCGGATTCTGGCTATCCCAGAAGCACTGTGAATGTTCTGGTGCTGAACCCTTTTGCTGCCGCACTGGTTGGATGGTCACCCTCGTTGGCAGTCGCTTCACCCACCCCGCCGAGTCACGTTAAGCGCCGATCGAGGGGGAGGCTCTGGCAGTCGCTGACGCACTGGACAAGGCCAGGTACTTCGTCCTCGGCTGCGATGACCTCATCATCGCAGCCACACATGCTTATGGCCACACATGCAGCCACTGCAATCGTGAGAACCACTTTGAAGCAGTGTGTTGGAGCAAGCACAAACCATCAAGAGTCGAGATAGTAGCGAATTCACATGTAATATACGAAGAAGGTGCTGTATTCGAGGCCCTCTGCTCGATTGCCACAACTGGCCGACACCGCATCAGGAGTCATCGCCCTTGGCCATCATCTTTATCATCGCCTTTCCGACACATGGATTAAGCAAGCCTCCAAACCTCAGCCATTCATAAACTTCACAGTGACAGCCGTCGATGAAGATTACGCTGCATTTGGATTCGAGCTAAAGGCCGCGCCCAAGATTGCTACACTCGGTGCGATGGCTGACACCGGCTGCCAGAGCTGTCTGGCAGGCATCAAAGTCATCCACCGCATAGGCCTCAAACAAGCCGACCTTATCCTGTCACGATGAGAATGCACGCCGCCAACAACGGATGCATCAAAATACTCGGCGCCGTCATCCTGCGAGTCTCTGGAAAGGACAAAACCGGTAAAGTGGTAACAACTCGTCAACTCACCTATGTCACGGACAACGAGTTCCTCAGCAAGGAGGCATGCATCGCGCTCGGCATGATCACCGACAACTTCCCGATGATCGGTGAGACGTCTTTGCATTGACTCGAGGCAATCTCGGCAGCCGACACGCGAGCGATGAGGTGCCGGCGAGAGATAGTGCTATCAGTAGCGAGAGCGGTCAGACCAGCCCATGCGACTGCCCGATACGTCAAACACCGCCCCGGCCGCCATCACAACTACCGTTCCTGGCGACTGAGAAGAACCGCGACAGACTGCGGCAGTACTTGGTCAAATACTACAAGTCAAGCACATTTAACGCGTGTGCACATCAGCCGTTGCCAATGATGGAGGGCCCTCCATTGAAACTTATGGTGGACCCTCTAGCTGACCCGGTGGCATATCACACCCCAGTACCCGTCCCTCTTCACTGACAAGATGACGTCAAGCGTGGACTCGACCAAGATGTGAAATTGGGCGTAATCGAGCCAGTGTCGGTCGGTGAACTGGTGACATGGTGTCACCGGATGGTGGTGTTCGCCAAGAAGAACGGGAAGCCACGCCGCACGGTCGACTTCCAGCCCCTGAACATACATGCCACCCGCGAGACACACCATACTCAGTCACCGTTCCACCAGGCATGGTCGGTGCCCCATGGCAAGAAGAAGACTGTGTTCGATGCCTGGAACGGATACCACAGCGTGCCCCTCCGCGAGGAAGACCGTCACCTGACTACCTTCATCACTCCGTGGGGCAGGTACCGGTACCGCACGGCGCCTTAGGGCTATATCGCCTCTGGTGATGGCTATTCGAGACGTTACGACGAAATAGTATCCGAAGTTCCAAACAAAACCAAGTGTATCGACGATACGCTGCTCTGGTCGGACGACCTGAGATAAAGTTTCTTCCAAGCAGTCAACTGGCTTGACATTGCGGTAGACACGGCATCACGCTGAACCCTGAGAAGTTTGTATTTAGACAAGACACTGAGTTTGCTGGCTTCGAAATCACACTCGACAAAGTACGACCCTGCGAGAAGTATCTGCAGGCCATCCGTGACTTTCCTACACCAAAGAACACAACCGTCATTCGCTCATGGTTTGTGCTAATTAACCAGGTGGCGTATGCTTTCGCTATGGCAAAGAGAATGATACCTTTTCGCCTACTCTTCAAGCCCGGCACGCCCTTCCGATGGGATGACCAACTCAACAATCTGTTTGAAGAGTCGAAGGTGGTGATCATCAGTGAGATCGAGGAGGGTGTAAGTATATTTGACAAAACAAAGCCGACCTGTCTCACGACCGATTGGTCGAAGTCAGGGATCGGATTCTGGCTATCCCAGAAGCACTGTGAATGTTCTGGTGCTGAACCCTTTTGCTGCCGCACTGGTTGGATGGTCACCCTCGTTGGCAGTCGCTTCACCCACCCCGCCGAGTCACGTTAAGCGCCGATCGAGGGGGAGGCTCTGGCAGTCGCTGACGCACTGGACAAGGCCAGGTACTTCGTCCTCGGCTGCGATGACCTCATCATCGCGGTTGACCACAAACCGCTGCTGAAGGTGTTTGGTGACAGGTCGCTGGAAGACTTCCCGAATGCTCGACTGAGAAATCTAAAGGAGAAGACTCTCCGCTACAGATTTCGCATGATCCATGTACCTGGTGCGAGGCATCGCGCTGCTGACGCTACGTCCCGCCACCCCACCGGCGACCGCCAACCTGAAGAAATGCTCCTGGCAGACATCTCCGCTAGTAGCCAAGACACTGTTGCTGATGATGACCTACCGTCGGCAGCTGCTCTGCGCCACTCATTCTTAGCTGGCATACGCACAGAGGGAACGGCTGCGTACAACGACGAAGCCCTCAGACGAGGTTATGGCCTCCGCGATCTCAGCTCTGAACACGCTGCAGTCCGTCACCTGGGACCGGGTAAGATTGGCGACGAGCAGCGACCAACACATGACAGAGCTCGTCTCGATAATCGAGCCAGGCATGCCTGACTTCCGTCACGAGCTCCCACCCCCACTCAGAGAATATTACCAATTCTGAGAGGACCTGTACACGGTGGACGGCGTCGTCGTATTCAAAAACCGTGTTGTGATCCCTCCCTCTCTCCGGCAGGGTGTACTGAACGCGCTCCACGCAGCCCACCAGGGCGTATCGTCGATGGTCGCGAGGATTGAGGTGTTCGTGTTCTGGCCCGGCATCACCCCTACTATCACTATCCTCAGGAAAAGTTGCAACCATTGCAACCGTATGGCACCTTCGCAGCCCAGTGCTCCTCCAATTCCTCCGGTGTCCCCCGTCTACCCTTTCCAGTGCATCTGTGCCGATTATTTCCACTATAAAGGTACCAACTACCTGGTGATCGTCGACAGGTACTCAAATTGGCCGATTGTGGAGAGGACCACGGATGGCGCCAGAGGCCTCATCAACAGCCTGCGCAGGGTGTTCGTGACTTATGGCATCTGCGACGAACTGTCATCTGGCGGCGGCCCTGAGTTCACATCCACGGCTACTCGTCACTTCCTGGGCAACTGGGGCGTACACCACCGTCTGGCTTCGGTAGCTTTTCCACATTCAAACTGCAGAGCCGAAGTTGACGTGAAAACAGCGAAACGACTGATCACAGAAAACACAGGACCGAACGGTGAGCTCGATACAGACGCTTTTCAGCGAGCCATGCTACAATACCGCAACACCCAAAGTGTGTATTATTTCAGTGACTAGTTACTAAAATATTTATTTTTGAATAACGATAAAACCTATACGTTCTGGTAACAAGAGTGACCGCATATGCTGCGGACTCGTCCTTAACCCTTTACGGACGAGTCCGCAGCATATGCGGTCACTCTTGTTACCAGAACGTATAGGTTTTATTGTTATTGAAAACTAAATATTTTAGTAACTAGTCACTGAAATGATACACATTTTGGGTTCCTTTCTCGACAACTAAATGACATCTATATATAAACATGTAGAAACATTTATAGAAACGAGGCATTGTAGTACAAGTTATATTATTATTTCTGGTGGACCTTAAGGTACGATCCATCGTTAAAGGGTTAAAGGGTTAATTGCTGCCGGAAAATCTATCTTAACCTCGATAGCTCTAAGGGAATTACAAATGTACAGCAAAACGCCGCCACCAATCCTATGTAACCTATCATTGGTAAAGAGTTTAAAACCCGGTATATCAAGTTCCCCCAACAAGTCCCGAGTCACGGTATTTAACCACAACCACGTTTCAGTGATAGCAACTATATCGTAGTTGCCGGAATAAATTATCGCCTTAAATTCGTTTAATTTATTTCTGATACTACGCGCGTTACAATAAAAGACGTTTAAGTTATTTTTTACCACAGGCCAGCGTTTTGAACTATTTTTCACGTCGGGCCCGCGTTCCCCGGACCCACAACGTTTAAAGAAGGCTTCGACCTATACAGCTTTCGTACGTTTTCGCCAATTAAACTACCTAGCCTAGCATTACCTATTTCATTAAAATGCACCCCCTATCTTTCATAAAAAGGCTAGGATCACTGAATTCTGACCACAGCTTTACGAAGGGTACATTTCCCTCAGTACAAATCTCTTCTAATTTAGTATTCAAAAATATCGTTTTAGACGTAATCCTAAGACCCAAACCGTGCTTAGGGGTAATACCTAGAACTAAAGACCTATCTGACCTCGCCTTTAGGGACCTAATTAACCCCCTATATCTTTCCAAAATGTCAGGCACTCGTATCGGGCCTATACGAGTCGTTGCCTCCTACCATCGTCACCAACATCGAGTGACGGGAGGCAACGTCAATCCTATCCACTTCGTCTCTAACTCTATCAACCCTGGCCCCTGGGAGACAGACCCTCCTCCTCCTCTTGGTTGGATGCCGTTCAACGAACTCTGTGTCCATATGGCGCACTAAAGAGTCCCCAATTAAAATAGTTTCCCCCTCATTCACGTCCCTTTCCAAATGGGCAAATGGGGGGTTCGAAACCTCGATGTGGGGGGGGGTTCCTATCACCTAACGTACGCGGCCTAGCTCCACCCTTAACTTCTTTAAATCCCTCCCCATCTACTAATCTCGGACCAACCTTAACCCCTTCCTCAACTCTACCTAACCTTCCCGATAAGCCACCTCAACTAGAAACTAGGTTACGCACCTCACCCTTCAAATTACTAGCGTCTTCAACGTTAGTATTGGTTCGGCTTTCGTCAACCGTAGCCCTACCCCTGCCCTCATCAAGCGTTGCAAGTCTTTCCGTTACTTCACGTACAGTGCGTTTTATGTCAACTATTTCCTCCTTAACTCGCAAAAGAAACAAACTGATCTCTCGGTAATCGCCATAGGACCGCCGTTATAATCTTTAAAATCCGAATATCACCGGTTTACCCCACACCTAACACGACGCTTTCTGCGACGGCATCACGCAGTTAAAATTAGTTTATAACCGTCACAAGTTTAAGTTAAATTAAGCCGGCACGCTATGAAAACTTCTAAATCGCTAAAAACCACTAATATTCAATTACTTAACTATAACATGTGAATATAAACACAAGTATATAAAATTCAAAACTTTCCAAAAGTAAAATTATTAGCAATATGCAAAAGTAGAAGCAATATCAGAGAGATCAGGAAATGCGTCCGTTCAGTACAGAGTCTGGCTGACGAATGATAATCAGGGTTGCCACTAAAGTTTTCAAAATAGTACCAAATGAAGATGGTAAAACGTACCAAAAACTCCTAAAATAGTACCAAATATTTAAAATGCATAGAAACAACCTACCTTTATTAGAATTCAGCCATTTCCATGTCTTTTAATCGCTCATTCATACACCATGCTTTGTTGTGTTTTGAACCAGGCTTTGAGGGGGTTGCCATGATTTACATTCAGTACCTTCTAACAAATTTTTGCTATGCAGTAACCCATTGTGTCTCTGTTTTAAGTCGAGACCTAGTTTTTGTTTTAATATTGGTCACTCGCGAAAATATTCTTTCAGCAGCAGCAGATGAATGGGAT
Organism: Bathynomus jamesi; assembly: GCA_023014485.1. Lineage (NCBI taxonomy): Eukaryota > Metazoa > Arthropoda > Malacostraca > Isopoda > Cirolanidae > Bathynomus > Bathynomus jamesi. The sequence continues at coordinate 141,505 of JAJOZX010009116.1, read as the reverse complement.
AAAGACGAAGGCTAGCATCAATTTTGATAAAATTGGAAAACGTGGTTGATCACCACATTTTTCCATAGAAACTGCATACCAATATTTCTCAGGTTCTTTTACCTTATCACATGAAGGTGGCATATCATAAACATTTAATTCTCGCCATTCTTTGTTTAGTTCTTCATACTCTTCTTCACAAATGATATTGGCGAACTTTACTGCTAAAGGAATTATAGAGCTGGGCTTTCCTTTACTCACATTTGAAGGATCTAGCTCTAGCGCTTCAAGTAATTCTAAATTAGTAAACATATTAGATGATATGAAACGCCTGTACATTTCCATTGATAAGGTTACATAAAAGTTTAAAGTTTTAAGTTGAAATTCATCAAGATCTTTCTTTGGAATAATAGAAGAGTGCTCCAAATAAATACTTTCTACTCTACCTCCACGGTATATGTCACCTAGATTAAGATAACTTGAAGGACTACAAGTATTGATGTTAGATATTTCATTATTTTTTATTGTATCTTTTTTAATGAAATTACTAAGAATGGCCTTGACACTGTTGTTGAGAGAACTACGCAATTTATGAATCCTGAATGATGCTGCTTGAAATTCTAAATTAATCTTATTTACAGTAGGCAAGATAAATGCTAAAAAGGCATAGTACATTTTGATTATAGGGTTACGCAATGCTTCTAAAATTGAAAAAGCTTTAGCCATACCATCTTCAAGTGCTGCCGAAGTGAAATATAATGTGAGTGCAGGCCACTGTTCTAAAAGCCTCCTCACCACCTCTTCTAATGAAAGCCAGCGAGTGCAACTTGGGTGTAAAACTCTTATGAGGTTCAGTTTCAGTAAATTTTTGAAAATCAGCATATTCAGATACTCGTTTGGGGCTGTTGGAAATATATGAATAAATATCCCTAGTCAATTCTTCAAGGTAATTTGGCAATTCTTTACATGCATTTGATGCACATAAATGCATTGAATGGCATACACAACTCTGCACAAAAAGATTTTGAACTTTTTTCTTTAATAGAGCCTGAACACCTTTTTTTTCCCCATCATTACGGATGCATTATCGCTCGCATACCCAGTGGCGGTCCTAGCTTACATGACGCCCTGGGCGAACCTCACCTTCAGCGCCCCCCCCCCCTGTTCGCCAACACACACACATTCGAATCCCCCAAAATAAAGGACAGACATAACTCTTTCACAAAATAACTTTTTATTGGACTAATTGTTGGAACTTCAGAACCAAAACAAAGACTCAAATTTCTGAATTTTACAAATCCTTCATCACGTAAATAGAATAACTCACTTAAGAGAATGTAATTATGATACTATGAACAGGAAAAATACAAATTAAATTGCACAACTGCCATAAATAAACTAGAGAATCAAATTTCTAAATTGTACAAATGCTCTATCACATAAATAGAATAAGACACTTAAGAGAGGGTAATTATTATGCTACACTTTGAACAAGAAACAAAATAAATTGCACCACAGCACAACTGCCATCTAAAGCCTGACTCTTCTTACCTTCCTTGATGCAAAGTCATGAATTAAATCATCATATGAAATCTGCTCAGCAATTGTATGATTTATACTGATGATGGCCAGACCGGTAAGGCGTTCCTGTGACATAGTTGACCTCAGGTAGGATTTGATGAGCTTCAGCTTTGAAAAGCTCCTCTCTGCTTCAGCAACAGTGACTGGAAGAGTAAGACCAATTCTGAGAGCAGTCCACAAATTTGGATATATTTCAGAGAGCTCCCTTTCATGGATAAATGTCAGCAGTTCAAGCAAGGATATGGTCTTTGATGGCAAGTCAGGCAAGTTCTTCAGCTCCTGTGCAAGCTCTCTGCCATCCAAGTCAGATTGTCCCTTAAAGTGTAGTGTAGTACTAAGGTTCACACATTGTTCTGTCAGCTCCTCAAATGTGAGATTTTGGAAATGTGTCAGCACTCCAAACTTCTCTCCCACAATTTCCAACGTGGAAAATCTTTCCTGAATGGCTGATGTTGCAGCATCAACCACTGCATTGAAAAATGTCACCTCCAGCTTCTTCAAAGCATCAATCAAGGGCTCATCAGATGCTTCATAATATACATTTCACTATTTAACCAAACCCAGAAAAATAACATTACATATGTTAAAGTATGGGCCTTTATTCCCAATAATATTAATCTGGAAGCATTTTGGATTGTTTAGGTCTTTTATGGGAAGGTTTATGGAAAATGCAATAGATGGTTTTTTATTAATAAAAATATATTTATTGATCTTTTATTATTTATTTTATTTTATTTTTATTTTTATTTATTTCTTTATTTATTTATTCTTATTTTTATTTTTATTTTTTTTGCAGGGGCTCATGCCGCCCCTCCACAAATGCCGCCCTGTGCGGCTGCCCATATTGCCCATATGAGGAACCGCCACTGCGCATACCCAATTAAATTTTCAAAAGGAATACTACTTTCATCAAAAAAAAATTCTAGGGATTTATATATGCCTTGTGCCGTGGCGTCACGGACTTCTAATAAAGTTAAAAATTTATCGCAAGTCTTCTGAATGCTTTTGTCGTAAAAACGAGCTATAATCACAAGATGTTTAACAGTTGAGTTATCAGTTGACTCATCAATAATTAAAAAAAATTTAGTGATCTTTAACTCAGACACAACATTTGTAAAATTTAATCTCCTAAAACATTTTTTATAAGACCTGTTCCCTTTGTTCTGGCACATTTCAGTTCACTCCCAATTTTAGAATCGGGACAAACATTCACAACAAGCCCAGGTAAATGGTCCATTATAACAATTGGTAGCTTACACCAGTACACATTTGAAAACTTGTCGATCGATTTTTACAAACTAGTTGGTGATTCTATATAATTTGAGTGCGCTGATCTCAAAAATATAGTTAGTTTTTCCCTATAACGTATGGTTTTCTTACTACAGGGTGTCATAAATCCCCCATTTATCCCCAAATGTGAACCATCTTATCGAGACCAACATTGGATTGCACATGCTAAACCATAAATTTTGCTGTTATAGACTACAGTAACGCTTACATAATAATGTAGGGTAAATATATATAACAACCAGTCCCGTTCCCAGCAAAATACTCTCTCCCCTCTCATCAATGGGTGGTTAACATTTGGGGACAGATGAGGTATTACAACACCCCTTGTAGCACGAAATCTTTAGGTGATAGAGTAAAACCTAATTAAAGCAGAATTAAATAGCTCCTAGCTCTTGGACAAGCATATTGCTTGTTTATGAAAGAATAAAAAAATAACTGAAAGAAACAAAATATATTTAACTTCTTTACTTGCAAACATTTCAGGACTTATTCCAAAGACTTAAGACTATGAAGGTAGATCTGACTAATGACGACTAAACCGGTGCTTCTTTGATGTTTTCTTATGCTGTGCGTTAGGCTGATCTTGTTGCAGACACCAGCAGTAATCCGCATCATATTTGTATGCCATCTTCCTTGATATCTTCTTTCCATGGTTTTGATGTCCTGGTGAAATCGTTCCCCTTGCTCCTCACTGACATCTCCGAGATTTTCGGGAAAACGGTCAAGATGCGAAAATAAGAAGTGAACTTTCAGGCTCATGTTGCAGCCTAAGACGCAAAACTTTGTAAGCATATTTTCCACCAGTCTTTCATAATTTTGGCTTTTGTAGTTTCCCAAGAAGTTTTCAACAACATCTTTGAAACGAAGCCATGCTTCTTTTTCTTTATTGGTCATTGTGTTCAGGAAATGATCGTCTGTCAATAACTTTCTAATCTGAGGACCTATAAAAACACCTTCCTTTATTTTCTCGTAGCTAATCTTTGGATATTTTGAACAAATGTACTTGAAACACTCACCTTCTCTATTCAATGCTTTGACATACTGCTTCATCAAGCCTAACTTAATGTGCAAGGATGGTAGGAGGATTTTATTTGGTTCAACTAGATGTTCATGTAAAATGTTCTTTGATCCTGGGGTAAGATTCTCTCTAGGAGGCCAAGTTTTCCTCTTCCAGTGCTGGTCACGTGCTCGACTATCCCATTCGCAGATGAAACATGGCATCTTAATGTATCCTGACTGCTGCCCAAGTAACATGCAAAGGACTTTGAGATCCCCATACAATATCCATATGTGATTTTGATACTGAATTTTTTCCAGAAGCAGTTTCATGTTATCATAGGTCTCTTTTAAATGAGTAGAATGGGCCACTGGGATTGATGCATATTTGTTACCGTTGTGCAGTAACACTCCTTTTAGACTGGTTTTAGAGGAATCTATAAACAACCTCCAGTCACTGGTTTGGTATTCGATGCCGAGCTTGCACACTAATCCTGTGATGTCCTTGCAAAATACCAAGGGACCATCTTCTTCGAAAAAAGGCACGAAGTCTTTCTCACGATTTCTGTACCAAGCGAAGTATGTGTCGGATGCCAATAAATTGTTCTCCTGCAATCTAGACCCCAAAAGTTCTGCAGAGTTCTTAGGCAGATTCAAATCCCTGACTAAGTCATTTAGTTCGGCTTGGGTTAATGGTTTAGGAGGATCTCGGTCAGCTGTTGGCTGTTCATAAACATCATCATTGTCTGGATTTGGAGCTGAATCAGAATCTGAATTGTATTGATCCAGACTCTCGGGTGGGCGGAGAATAGGAACTTCTGGACCATGGGGTACCGGCCTTATTGCAGATGGAAGACTTGGGTATTGAAGGCCCTCTTTATTCTTTGCATTATAACCTTTAACATTGCAAGAACAGAAGTAGCAGTCGTCGGTATGGTTTCTAGGCTCGCGCCATACCATAGGGATCCCAAATGGCAAACTTTCTTTTTACCTTTGCTCCAATTCCTTAGTGCCGCAACACACGTAAGGCAAACCTTGTGTGGAGCCCAACTTTTGTCTTGATCTCCTAATTTAATTCCAAAATAAGCATGATAAGCTCTCTTAATGAAGGTCGTTACATTTGTCCTTTGTTTTACAACAACATACCGACCACAAATATAACAAAATATGTCTGGACTATGGGTACATCCTCTAGAAGCCATTATTAAAATTTTAAAGACGTAATGTTAGAATTATCTATCTGAAAAATATGAAAAAACGAAATTAATTAAAGATAAAAAAGGTAAAAAATTACAAAACGCCCCAAAATTGTTTTGCTAATAACTTTAAAACTGTGGGTGATAGAAAAAAACTGGTAGCATTTTTGAATTCAGCGCAGCGAACTGCTTCCGAATCATAACTCAAAATAAAGAAATCGATTTTCATGCAGACCGGTGTTATGTTCTGCAACAAAGGTACAGAGTTTCAATTCTGAAGATACAACTTGCTTCTTTAAAAATAGAGATACAGAAGGTTACAAAAAGTCTGTCACTTTCTTATTCTGACTTTTCACTCTGGTATGTTTCAAGTGCTTTTCAGTCTTGCTATGTCTTTCAAGTAATGATACACTACCTGCTACTTCATACTTGCACACATTACAAAATGCTTTGTTATTATCTTTACTTCTATCTATCCAAGAGCGAAATCTTTCATGTAACCACCTCTCTCGGAATTTATGTTCATAAACATGGCTCCGTGCTTTTTTAGGTGGCGTCACTGGCGTAGTTTTATCACTACTGTCTGAATCAGCAGATGTATCCTCTACATTTCTTTAACCGCTCATTGTAAAAACGGTTCACTCGGAAAACACTTGTTAAAGTTTCTAATTGGAAAATAAATTTCAAATACTATGAAAATTCAGCCACTAACAGATAGATGTAAGTGCCTCAGCCTAACGTGCTGACTGCCGACAACGAACTGCCGCCAAATGAGTGATGAGTCACATGTCACGGTATTTTTAAAATCGTATGAAATCATTTTGCATGAGATTTTCAAATGGCGCTAGATTAAAATAGTGCCTAAAAAGCGCTAAAAAAGAAAGTTAGGAGAAATATGAAGGTAGCTAAGTGCCTGGCATTCGTCTCTGTATAAAATCAAAGTGAATAGTATTTCATTTAATAAAATGCTCAAATAGTACCAAATTTTATGAAAGTCGTACCAAAAGTACCATAGAGGGTTGAAAGTACCAAATTTGGTACGTTAGTACCAACTTTGCCAACCCTGATGATCTACAGAAGCTAAGGCTAACAAAGACCCTAAGATCCACTCTAAGGTTAGCCCGAGAGAAAGGAAAGAGTAGGGGGTTAAGAGAAGAGAAGAGAATAAGGGGTTAAGTAGGGAGCAACACCTATCATTCGTGGGTTAACTTTCATTCAGAAAAAGAAAAAGAAAGACTCACCATCATCATCCGCCGGCCACTGCCGACAAGTCAGAAAAATAGTCGAAGAGAATAGGAGAGGGGTGAAAGATGAAAAGAAGTAAAATAAGAACGCTTACAAACCATGCAAACACAGTCTTAACTCACAGTCATACCATGCAAACGACAAACATGCAAGAAAAGAGTTACAGACATGTAAAAAAAAAAAAAAAAAAAAAAAAAAAAAAAAGTAGGTAAAGTTAAACAAAAAGTGGGTTAGTTTACGCTACGAGCTACATCTACGTTCGTGTTAGTCTAATTTTTTTTTATTTCTTTTTTTAATAATTTTATTGCTGGCATCACACGCTGGCATGTCACAAGCTGGCATTCATCGTCAACAGACTCATCCTCGAGCACCACCACCAGAGCTCCTGTTGCTAACTTTGTTTTTTTTATATTAAACAACGTTAATACCTTTAAAATGTCTGTCAAGACGGTTCTTAAACATATTAACGCTGGTAGAATGAACGACTGACGCGGGAAGATTATTCCATTTATCAATTACTTTAAACGTAAAGAAAGTCCATATATTGTAGATGTAGACTTAAATGGAATTACAGTTCCTCTAGAACTAGATACAGGTGCTGCCTGAACTGTCATGTCTGAAACAGTTTTTGACAAAATTTTCAAAAATACACCTAAACTACATGCATCTAAAATAATACTAAAAAAATATGGGGACATACAAATACCTATTTGCGGAAAAGCATCCATCACAATTACACTCAACAAGAGAACTTTGTCTCATCCCTTAACTCTTTCAGTGGTGGATGAGCAAAGGCCTACTCTACTAGGCCGTGATTGGAATGAGGCTTTGAAGTTGCCTTTTGACAAAATTTTGCCAAAGGGTCGGGCAGATGTGCATACACTCGCATATCCATCTGACATAGACTCATTGTTAATGGAGTTTTCTTCTTTTTGGCCCTGAAGTAGGCAAATTAAAAGGCCATCAAGTCTGTATAGAGGTAGATTCTAATGTAACTCCAAAATTTTGTAAGGCTCGTTCAATTGCACATGCACTGCGGGAGAAGGTAGATTTAGAAATTGATAGGCTGCTCAAAGATAAAATTATCGAACCAGTCAAACACGCTAAGTGGGCTGTCCCGGTAGTTCCTGTACTAAAACCTGACAAATCAGTGCAGTTATGTAGGGATTACCGTTTAACAGCAAATAGAGCAGTTCTTCTAGATTGCTACCCTATACCCAAGCCTGATGAATTATTTAGCTCTCTTGCTGGAGATAAATATTTCACAAAACTAGATATGTCCCAAGCCTATACTCAACTAAGTTTAGATGAAAATTCGAAAGAGCTAACTATCATAAATACGCACCGAGACCTATATAGATACAATAGGCTATGCTATGGAATAGTATCGGCTCCGGGTATTTTTCAGAGAACAATGGACCAAGTTCTAGGTCATATTCTGGGTGTACTTTATTTTCTAGATGATATCCTCATTTCAGGTTCATCTAAAAAAGAACACCTAACTAGATTAACAACAGTTCTAAAACGACTCCGGGATGCCGGAAGAAAGAAAAGTGTTCGTGGGTCACTAATGAGGTTTCATATGAGGGGTTCCACATAGATACTTCAGGCGTTCATTCAACGGTGGATAAACTAGAAGAAATAAAAAATGCACCACCTCCACAAAACATCACACATTTACAAGCTTATTTAGGTCTCTTAAACTTTTATAAGAAATTTTTGCCTAATGCATCGAATTTCCTTGAACCCCTAAATAAGTTATTACGATCTGGGGAACAGTGGAGATGGGAGAAAACCCAAAAGGAAGCATTTGAGGCTGCAAAGGACATACTACTAAAGTCCACTCTCTTAGTGCATTATGATCCTAAACTTCCTCTCGTAGTTTCAGCGGATAGCAGTTCTTACGGAATTGGGGCAGTGTTATCTCACCACATTGATGGTGTAGATAGGCCTATCTGGTTTGCTTCTAGAACACTAACTGAGACTGAAAGGCGATATGCACAACTTGAACGTGAAGCCTTAGCTTTAGTATTTGCAGTAAAGAAATTTAATTTCTATCTATGGGGTCATGGATTCAAACTAATTACTGACCATAAGCCTCTTTTAGATTTATTTTCACCTACTAAAAATATTCCAGTTATGACCTTAGGTAGGATTCAACGATGGGCACTGATTCTACAAGCCTATAAATTTGACTTAGTACACCGGTCAGGCAAACTTCTAGGTACGGCTGATGCTCTAAGTCGGTTGCTTTTAGAAAATCCAAATGAATGCGTACCTATACCTACAGAATGGGTTCACTTGGTGGAGTTTCTGGACTCCATTCCAGTAACTGCAGTACAGATAGAGCAGTGGACAAAATCAGACCCTATTCTGTCTAGGGTCATCCATTACTGCTCAGTTGGTTGGCCTACTAAGGTTGAGAGTAAATTACAGCCTTTTTATCAACGTCAGTCTGGACTCTCAATCTAAAATGACTGTCTCTTATGTAGGCTGACCATATTTCCTTGAGACAAAAACGGGACATTGGGATGGCAAAAAAGGGACGGGGGTTATGTAATATTCTGTATTCATGAAAAAGTTTATTAAAAACGGGACAAAATTGACATTTTTATTAAAACGACGGGACGGCCAGGAAATATTAAAAAAACGGTATTGTCCCGTTCAAAACGGTACGTATGGTCAGCCTACTCTTATGGGGCCACAGAGTGATAATTCCGAATGAAGGCAGGTCCAATTCAGTGAAGAAATTTCACGCTGAACACATGGGTGCAACAAAAATGGAAGAGCTGGCGAGTTTATTTCTGGTGGCTCGGTTTAGATGGAGAACTCGAATCATTGTTTCGTTCCTGTCAAAACTGCCTAGAGAACAGAGATCTCCCAAGGAAAAGTTTACTTCATCCGTGGGAATGGCCTATTATACCTTGGCATAGGATCCATGCTGACTCTGCAGGTCCTATGAATAATATCTATTTCCTAGTCATAGTGGACGCCTACTCTAAGTGGGTGGAAATTTTTTCAACCACTTCCACGACTTCAGGTCGCTTACTCCGTTCGTGTTTCGCTCGATGGGGTTTACCCGTAGTTCTGGTTTCCGACAATGGTACTTATTTTACTGTACCAGTGAGGAATTTCGTTATTTTGTCCACCTAAATGGCATTAGACATGTCCTGTCTAGTGTTTTTCACCTGTTTACTAACGGTCTCACGGAAAACATAGTCCGTACTTTCAAGTCGGCCTTGCGTCATTCTCGTGGGGAGGAAATGCAAGTGGTGTTATATATATTTTTGCTTATATATCGACTAACACCTCATACAACGACGGGGGTGTCTCCCTCTAAACTCATGATTGGCCGGGGAATTCGTTCAATTTTCGATCTGCTACGTCCAAACGAAACGTTACAACAACGAGTTTTACGCCATCAGGAAAAACAGAAGTTGTACCATGACATTAAAAAAAGGAGAATTATAGAAGCGCAACCTAATGATCCAGTTATGATTCGCAACTATGGTGCTGGACCAAAATGGGTTCCTGCAACGGTACAGGAGAGAACGGGCCCTGTTTCCTTCAAGTGTCAACTAGAAGATGGTCGTTCTATTAAACGCCATCAGGACCCGATATGGGAACTTGAATTGCAGGATGACCAGAGTCTTCCGGAAGGGAGACCCGATCCTCCTGAAAATGGTTCAATTCGCTCGCCTATGCAGGTTGCACCTATTCCTCCTACATCAACTCCGCTCCGCAGATTGCTAGGTCTCTCATCTCCCTGACAGACTAAACTTTTAAGGGAGGAGTGAGGTGACGTGTGTGTGTGTGTGTGTGTGTGTGTGTGTGTATTTAGTGTAAAAGTCACGAAAAGAAAGCGGAATGGTAACACAAAAATATAAACAGCGGAAAGCGGTTTGTTCGTTGATTTGAGCTGAACTAACAGCACTTATTTTTATATCGAATTAAATCGTTGGTGCTAAGTTTAATTTGGTGATGTTTGTAAAGTACTAAATTTAAACAGGAAGTTGTCTAATTATCATATCAGTTAGGGGTAGGCTGACCATATTTCCTTGAGACAAAAACGGGACATTGGGATGGCAAAAAAGGGACGGGGTTATGTAATATTCTGTATTCATGAAAAAGTAAGTACATAAACCGGGACAAAATTGACATTTTTATTAAAACGACGGGACGGCCAGGAAATATAAAACAAACGGTACTGTCCCGTTCAAAACGGTACGTATGGTCAGCCTAGTTAGGGGTAATGTCTATAGCTTATAACTCAGTAAGGCTAGCTAATTTATTAGGATGTTTGTGGGACACTAGCAGCTATGGTAGGCCCTAAAGAAGATCTAAATCCAAGCACCTGTAAGTACCAGAGGCGGCGGAACGACATGATTTAAGGGGGTCCGCCATTTTGGGATGGGCCCCGAATTTTTTAAACTTGTAATGTCAATGCTTTGTTTTAAGCAATTTGTCAAATAAAAGTCAAATATATAGCATATTTTTATATCAGATATTAAGATGTTATAACTAGTTGGAAAGTATAATGACAGAGACAGATAAATAAAAAGTATAAAGCGAGAGAGAGAAAGAGAAAAAGAGAGCAATATATATATATATATATATATATATGAAAATTATATGAAAATTATTTCACGATACACACAGACCGTGCATGGAACAAGGAACTCTTCTGGGATAATTAAATCCACTATAGTCCGAATAAGTAATGGTAAATGACAAATACCATAGTTTTTCTTTTTCATGATGCAAGCCCGACGTGGGCAACGGGTCTCTCGCAAAGAGGTCCCATAAATATAGCTTCCCTCACCAGCTATCTGCAAAGCAGACAGGATCCAGCTTTGGGACATGGATCTAGGGTTTAAAGCAGCCTAGCCCAACTACATTTAGAACCTCAATATAAGTAAAAGACTCGTTGCATTCACGTCGGATTGAATAAATCAAAGAAAAAGGGGTAACTATTATATTTTTAGCCAGAACCAAAACTTAAACCTCAACTGGCAGAATTGAGCGTCCACTTTTCAAGGCAATAACATGTCCGTTTCATGATGGGAATGAACTCAGAATGGTTCCCTGAGTTTTTTATGATACACACCGACCGTGCATGGAACAAGGAACTCTTCTGGGATAATTAAATCCACTATAGTCCGAATAAGTAATGGTAAATGACAAATACCATAGTTTTTCTTTTTCATGATGCAAGCCCGACGTGGGCAACGGGTCTCTCGCAAAGAGGTCCCATAAATATAGCTTCCCTCACCAGCTATCTGCAAAGCAGACAGGATCCAGCTTTGGGACATGGATCTAGGGTTTAAAGCAGCCTAGCCCAACTACATTTAGAACCTGAATGCACGGTCTGTGTGTATCATAAAAAACTCAGGGAACCATTCTGAGTTAATTCCCATCATGAAACGGACATGTTATGTGCCTTGAAAAGTGGACGCTCAATTCTGCCAGTTGAGGTTTAAGTTTTGGTTTTGGCTAAAAATATAATAGTTACCCCTTTTTCTTTGATTTATTCAATCCGACGTGAATGCAACGAGTAGTGATGAGACGATTAATCGGAATCGGAATCGAGAATCGGAAGAATCGAGCATTTTTCAGGAATCGGAATCGGAATCGAGAGAATTGTACCATGATTTCCGATTCTTAAACTTTTAATTGAACCAGTTTTGCAATGTAAACTTTAAAATTTAAATGAAAGAGGATAACAAATTTTATTTTTATTGTATTGTAGCTATACATTAAAACATGTATACCCATGGTGTGTAATCAAGAAGATTAAAATGAATTGTTACAACTTACAGTTGATTTTTATTTTTAAACCAATCTATTATAATTTATAATTTATATTACCATACTCATAATGTAAATAGTTAATCTTACCAGAGTAAAATATGACAATTTCCAGAAAAACAAGTATAGAATTATATTTAAAAATATTGAGAATCGGAATCGGAATCGAGAATCGTATCGGAATCGAGACTTTTTAGTGGTATCGGAATCGTTAAAAATTTTGGTATCGTCCCATCACTAGCAACGAGTCTTTTACTTATATTGTGGTTCTAAATGTAGTTGGGCTCGGCTGCTTTAAACCCTAGATCCATGTCCCAAAGCTGGATCCTGTCTGCTTTGCAGATAGCTGGTGAGGGAAGCTATATTTATGGGACCTCTTTGCGAGAGACCCGTTGCCCACGTCGGGCTTGCATCATGAAAAAGAAAAACTATGGTATTTGTCATTTACCATTACTTATTCGGACTATAGTGGATTTAATTATCCCAGAAGAGTTCCTTGTTCCATGCACGGTCTGGTGTATCATATATATATATATATATATATATATATATATATATATATCGCTCTCTTTTTCTCTCGCTATATACTTTTTATTTATGTCTCTGTCATTATACTTTCCAACTAGTTATAACATCTTAATACCTGATATAAATATATGCTATATATTTGATATAATAAAAGTATACTATATATTTGACAAATTGCTTAAAACAAAGCATTTGACGTTACAAGTTTAAAAAATTCTGGGCCCATCCCAAACTGGCGCACCCCTTTAAATCATGTCGTTCCGCCGCCTCTGGTACTTACAGGTGCTTGGATTTAAGATTCAGAGACGAACAATAACTAGTAGAGAGCTAAGTATATTTTCCAAAATATAGCAGTCTGCGCTCGTTGGCAGTGACAAACCTTTCTGCCACTAGTTTCAGATCAATCCGATCTAACATATCCTTGTGGATGTGTGCTAGTGCCACATTATTCAGTCATGCTTGAACCATAGTAGAGCGTAAGTATGTTTTAAGTCGACGTAGAGCACTGAACGTTCGTTCAGATATAGCTGGTGTCACCGAAATTGTGTAAAACAAACGAATCAATGTACATACTTCATTGAACAGTATTGATCTGTTGGAAATAATCTCCAACACGTTCTTCACGTGTCTGCAAGTCTTATTAGTAGCCGTTTCTTTCTTCATGTCAGAAAGGATTTTCAATTGATATGCCAATTTCTCGAAGTTTATATCTCCTTTGTAAATTCGCAATTCTTCAGGTATAACAGTTTTTTTGCCGTTCACTGAGTTCAGTAGTACTCTTTCGATGTGGCTTGCAATCAGGCATGCACTGTCGGCGAACCGTGTTTTTAAATGTCAGTAGACGGTCCACCACTTCATTGAAGTGAAGTCGATAGTATTCCGTAGTCGATTGATACTGATGGCTGGTTGTCGGATTGTTGTCCAATCGTTTCGGAGGCTTCCGATTTCGTGGCAATCTAGGCTCTCCGATGAACTCGTGTGCTTTGATAGCACCTGTAACATCGCCATACAGGTTATTAAACTTAGTACTCTCCTGGTGCAGCGTTTCAAGTTTATCAATCGCCAATTTCACTGCCAACTTTCCCTCATCGATCGTGATATGTTTGTTCTGTCGTGTTTTCGACAGTATCTCCAGGTCTGTGAATATATCCCTTAGTACAAATAAAGCGAAGAACGTTCTGTGTTCTTCCATCATTGAAAGTAATCCACTAGCCCTTGCAGCAAGATCATCTGTGGCATCTTCATTTACTGCAGCTATTGTTTTGTACACGGCGTCATAATTTCGGATGATTGCATCGAAGGTCCTCGTTCTGGTGCTCCACCGTGTCACACAAAACGGACGCAGTCCCGATCCAGACGGTGAAATTTCTTGCCTGATATCCTCAAACATCGCTTGACGTTTTGGTGATGCCGTGATCACCTTCGTTAGCTCTTTCGCTGCAGCTTGCCCAGCTCGAGCAACTTCAACCGTGCGCACATATTCTTGCAGACACAGATCTAAACGGTGTGCCATACAGTGCACTGCCACCGCACTTGGAACTTTCTTTCGGATGTTAGCAGCCACTCCATTAAATCTGCCCATCATGATAGACGCACCATCATATCCTTGGCCACGACATCGTTCAAGTAACAACATGCAACGACAGAGGACATCCTCGATTGCTTCGGTTATATTTTGTGCATCCGCTCGGTCTAGCTGGAAGAAGCCGAGAAAATCTTCGTGAACAATGTAATCTGCATCTACCCACCTCACACTTATAGACATCTGCTCCTGATTCGATTCATCGGCACACTCATCAACCAGAACTACATCATGCAATTCAACGCACGCAGCGTTGTAGTAAAAAAAACAAACACCCAAGTCAGCACCACAGCACTCAGCTGCAGCACAAAGAAACGGCACCACTTCATTAGCAATTTACATCGACGAGCGATTCAAACGCCCAATGACGTAGTTGTAAAACCGCACCGCTATTGGCTAATTTCACGGCCACACGTGGTTGGTACGCGTTGTCAATGTTTTTGCGAACATACAGTCGTTGAATTTAGAAACAGACTGATACATACATAAATATAAGCCATAAGTCGCCGAAAATATTAACTGAGCAAGGGGGTGCGCCGCATCCCCTTGCTCAGTTAAGCGGGTGCGCGGCGCGCCAGCGCGCAATAGATTCCGCCGCCCCTGGTAAGTATCTTTATTGTCTATTTAATAACCTAATACCTAACAGGGTCTAATACCCCCACGTTATTACACAGACCATCTCTTTCAAGGCATACATACACGTCAGTATCATGTTTCTTCTTGAAACCAAATTGGTTATCGCTATTATACAGGTAACATTCAAGTCTAGAAATGAGTATATATTCAAACACCTTAGACATAATACTGGCCAAAGCTATTGGCTTATAGTTATCTTTATTATTGATTTTACTCTTTTTATCTTTTAGTACTGGCACCAAAACAACGGATAACATTGTATCTGGCAAAACAGTATGTATTAGTAAACCTGTAAAGCCCAAAGCTAACAGAAGCACTGATCTGTCACGACTAAATTTCAAATGTTCAGCAGAAATGCTATCAATAGTCACTGCTGCAGACAACTATCACTTAACCTTCTATGGACCACTTTTATAATATTTGTACCTGTCGGGTCTGAAATAGAGGTTTGTTTGTTAGCCTGTAACTCAATCATGTCACCCCTAATACACCTTCTCTCAAGAGAATTCCTAATTTCTTTAGTCTTTCCCTATAATCCTTACCCTGCAAATTAGGGACAAACTTACACGAACTCTCGAATCGTCAAGGTGTATGACGAAGTGTAAAGTACGATGATGCGGAGGTCCATTATTATTATTATTATAATATATAATACTGTACAGCAGTAATGCTCAAACTTACAGCAATCATGTGCTATTTTTTGCCATTTTTCCAAAATGCAAAACGTAATGTGCCACTATGACGATGTCAAATAGGCCTTTATTAATGATTTTTTGTTAAAATAAATTGCATTATTAGTAAAGCAATAAATGTGTATATTTTATAACTATATTTTACGTTTTTTTTTACGGTACCTGCATTCAGAGATGGGCAAGATACTTGGAAATTGTATCTGAGATACAGATACAAGATACTCGAAAAAACTGTATCTTCAAGATACAGATACAAGATACATTTTTAAGATACAAGATACTTTTGAAAGAATAATTATTTGAGTTTAGTTTCACCTGGTGAGCCATGAGCGCACGAATTGTCTCATTCAATTGTTTATTATTATATTTTCTGGATATAAATAAATGCCAAATCAATGGTACTTCATATCTCAGTATTCATATAGTGATATAACTAAAAGGAAAGCACAAAGTAAATATGTATAAATGATCCTGAAAATTTTTAGGTATGGAAAAATAAAATAAACCACACTTTTTCAATTTATGTATTTCAAATAAATTGTTAATACAGGTATGCTCAGTTACCTACTCCCGAAGAAAAAATAAAGTTTTCCTCATAATAAATATATTTGCAGGAATAAGCGAATATATGCATAATTCCTGATTTTTAATCATGTTAAAATACGTTAAAACCGCGGGATACAAGATGAAACCTGAGTACG
Source organism: Bathynomus jamesi (assembly GCA_023014485.1). Taxonomy (NCBI): domain Eukaryota; kingdom Metazoa; phylum Arthropoda; class Malacostraca; order Isopoda; family Cirolanidae; genus Bathynomus; species Bathynomus jamesi. The sequence continues at coordinate 125,271 of JAJOZX010009116.1, read as the reverse complement.
TCTGTGCCGAGACTGTGCGCGCAGCGCAACGGTAGTATTCATGTACAAACATGTAACAGCAATCGCCGGCCTGCTTCAACGTGCGTCAAATATGATCATATTTCATGAATAGTTAGCGCGTCTCTATTTAAAAAGTATCTTATGAAAGTATCTTTGAAAGTGTATCCCGGGATACAAGCTACATGACAAAATGTATCTTAGATACTTCTCAAGATCCTCCAAAAATAAAGTATCTAAGATACTTTTTGTATCTTAAGATACAAGATACTGCCCATCTCTGCCTGCATTACAAAGCCTTGTGTACTTGCTTCCCTCCAGCCAATTTGTCAAATATGATGCACTTGACAAATGAATGATTAATTATTCAGTAACCGAATTTTAAATCTTATTGCGCAAGTGCTCCAGGCAGTCTTAGAAGAATTGCCAATTATCGAAAATTCTCAAATTTCTTGCTTACGCGAGGATATTCTGAATTCAGGCTGGTGCAGCATTATAATCATTGATTTTTTATTTGCCTCGAGTGTGCATGTGCCATCGTCAAAGTCACATTGTGCCAGGGTTTGAGCACCCCGGCTGTACAGTGTATACTTACCTTAAGACTTGTCATGTACATAGGTTCCCAACCGATGGGCCATGGTGGATTTTCTAGTGGGCCACAATGGTGTTTGTGATGCTTCAAAATAAGTCACATATATTACAAAAAAAAAAAATATATATATATATATATATATATGGGCCACTAGGGCATATCATACTCTGGGTTCAGGGTTGAAATTTTGGAAAAACGAAGTGGCTAATATGTATTCCTATGTAATAATTAATTCTAAGATGGGTTTATTATTTGCAACTTTTCTGAAAAATCTCATTTTCATGGTCAAAATCGCTATTTTCCGATTTGAAGGCTGCCTAACGCAGCCTTAGGGCACCCAAACCAAAGCGCGCAACTGTTCTGCATATGATTTAGTCTAAAAGCTGCTTTTCTGACCTCATCCTTGCTTTCTTGCGTGTTTCAACACCTCTGGGTGCTGAAAAAATGTTTAGATTTCACGTAAAACTTAAGAATTTTAAGTTTTTCTTCAAAGAATAGGCGCGGCTCACCAGCTCTACTCTGATCGAGTAGCGGGAGACTTGCCACCACCACGTGTAGGTTTACACGCCTGTTCTTCCTGGATCCCTGAAAAGCGTGGCCTCATAAGATCTTATGAGGAGTTTCAGCTCTTATGAGCATTAACGATGGCTTCAGCCTCTTGAACCTGAAAAGCGCTTAAGTATGTCCTGCTTCGATCTGAACACTGGGAGCATTTCTCGATGGTCTATCTCTCCTCTCGTGACCGTACACAGCTTGGGAAGCAGTTGAGACTTCCTGTACAGCTCTCTCGCAGGACTAAGTATGAACAGAGAAAGCGTCCACTTTCAGTGGAGTTTCCTGAGATCCTCGAGCTCAGTCAAGGTCATTATGGAAAAAATAGGTCCTGCTCCAACCAGAGTAGCCTAAACACAACCTAGGCTACGTTGAAGATGGAAGACCTAGGTCCTAGGCTAAAGATGAACCAGCCTAGCTATGTGTCCATAAACAGGACTTCCATACTCTTTGGTTAAACAATTACAGCTGAAATGTCAGCTTATTTAACCTACATTTAATAACTGAAGGGAAATTTATGAACTTCTTACCTTGAAAGCGTATATAAATTTCATTTCTTGACACCAATAATGAACGTTTTTATTCCGGCTTCTTTCGTCTCGCCCCTCCCTATTCTTCTTGTTATTATTCTTCCCCCGATCTTTTGCTTCTTCCCAAAACCATGTTGCCATTTATAACTATGGGATCTTTTTTCTTTTCATCCTATATTTGTTTCTTCGTTGGTGTCTTTTTAATTTTTCTCAGCAAGAGTTCAAGTTCTCCTTCTGATTTACTTTTGTTGTTATTATTTTTGAATGTCAATGTGGCTTATCCAAGATTAGGTGGGTCTTCCATTTCGGTACTCCCAAATTTTCCACAGTCATCTTGCAGGTGAAAATAGGCTCGTAAATATTCTCTGATTCCCAGTTGATGAGATCCTCAGGTGAAGTGGCTTGCAGATTGACTTTGGGATTTTTATGGGGCCTCACTGTCGTATCACCAAAGTCTCTTCCTTCTCTGATCTTCTCTATCTGGCTCACAGCAAAAGCTCTCTGTTGCTCATCCTCACTGCACAGGAATGAAGCCAGGATATGCGTGGTAAGCTCCTCTTATCACTGCAGCAGAGATGATGTTCCTGACCTCGGTAATCTGGTTCCTCAGCAGCCTCAGGCTTGAAAAAAACGTGTGCAGGACCAAATTTGAGGTGGTGCTTCACTTTGATATAGTACATTTTGAAGTAGAAGTTAAGGCAGAACTTCACGAGGACCTCGAGCCTCCTCAACACCCCCTTGCTAGGGTTGCCAACCGTCCTTTTTTGTAGATTTTTGTCCTTGTCCTTTCTTGAGTTCGGAAAGGACGCCATTTGTCCTTTTCTGATAACAATCTTGTTCCAAACAACAGTTTTATAACAAAACTTTTGTTTAAAAGGAAATAATTATAGTCTTAAGTCGAGTAACATTTTATAAATTCATTTCTTCACTTAAATGTTAACGTTCCGTGTAGCGGAAAAGTATAAATTTAAAAATAAATATTGTTACCATAAATTTTGCCAATGCATGACTCAATGGGTCAATATCTGTATATCAATAAAAAATATTTACTTTAAGAAAATATGCAATAAAAAAGCATGCAATATAAATTGTAATAAATTATAAATAAAATTTTACTTCTTTCCCTAACCTTGTAGACAGTATATTGGAATTAATGTTCTTGTCCTTTTTTTCAAACTTCATGGAGTTGGCAACCCTACCCCCTTCAGTCCATGCTCCCCCATCCACAACAGCAAGATGGCCTGTGCAGTAGTGAGACACCTGGATTGGTTTAGAGGTCTGCACCTGAGACCAGCCAACTGTGGACTGAGACTTCCAGACTTGATGGCTTTGATTAGAAGATAGCAGTTGTGCTGGTCTGTGGAGAGAGATTTGACTATTTCTACTGGCAGCTCTATGATTTCTTCAGTTCCTTCCACTGGTTTGAAGTTGAAGTTGACCTCAAGTTCATTCACTTTCTCAAGAAGTTTTCCAATAGGCCCACTGAAGCCTGACCGGGGAGTTACAGGGCCGTCCAGCTTGATGATTATGTGCTTCAGGGGGAACTCGTTCACATGGAGCTGACAGATCATCCAGTGGCACTTGCGACCCAGCATCTTCTCCACTAGGGCTATGGCGCCTCCAGACCACCCCGTGTTGGTGTTGGTAGAGTCTCCTCCAATCATTACAAGGCTCTCATCAGCTCCGTGATCCAGAAGTCACTCATGCAGGCCCTGAGCGATCTTATGAGCAGGCTTTTCTCCTTCCTCAGGTTCCTCGGGAGTGAAATGGAAGAGGTACTTTCGTTGCGGCTCCCACGTGATAGTGTAATGCTCCTCGATCACTTTGCCAGGATGAAATCTCCCTGTCACTTCGTCATATTTCAATACCTTTGTGTTCCTATCCTGCTTGCCATCAAAGAATATCCCAGAGATCTTCTCCTCCTCTGACCTCTGCATGAGAGCTTCAACTGATGAGGCCATTACTTCCTCCTTGGCCATCCAGACTTTCATGCCATCTATGGCCAAGTAAGCCTTGTCTTTGGAAAGATGACCGGCCTTACCGAAAAAAATGGCGTCCACTCACTTCTACTTCACAATTATAACTGACGTAGCTAATTGCTCAGAGCCATCTATTGAGAGAATGTTGAACTTCGCCTTCTGCGTCCAAATGGTTACAAAGATTCAAATGGAGTAGATTTTTTTTCTTACGTATGTATGTATTAAACCTGTGTAAGAGTTAAGCAAAGTTAATTTGTCTAAATGGCAACAAATTACGACAAAGGGTTAAAAATATGAGGTTGTGTTCAACTGAATATTCGGTATTTCAACATAGAACAGAAAACCGCAATTTTGAACATGATAACGCGATTTTTGGGAAAAGTTGCAGAAAAGAAACCCCTCTTAGAATTAAACTTTACATAAAAATACATATTAGCCAGAGTGAAATTCGGACTCGGGAAAAGTATGATATGCCCTAAATTGGGCCACCAACATTTATGACCATCAAAACTGGGCCACCATAGTAAAAAGGTTGGGAATCACTGGTCATGTACATTAATTAAAGTGTACATTATTTTGGACGAGATTGAATGTTATGCAAACTCAGTAAAACATGGCTTGGCTCATCTTTACAACTGAAAAGATATTGCCTTAAAAACAGGAGCACTCTTCGCCATAAATTCTCCCTCATTTTCCTCTGGAGGAGGATCATTTAATACAAGCATAGCGAGCTCCTCAGCACCGAAGTCCCTCCCTATGCTCTGCCAACTGCTCATGGGCACAAATCACTATAAAAAAGTGGAGGGTACATTTGGATATCAATATTTATGGATTTTTTGTACATGTATTTAAAATATGGTAATAAAAATGAAATAATATCGCTGTGGCTCACATGAGCACTACCTAATGAGAATAACGGAAACTAATAACAAACAATATTATTGCTTGTAATTAGGTTCTTAGGACTTGCTTGAAACATCCATTCTCATGATTGGTGGCCATAACCTTCCCCCCTCCCTCTCTCTCTCTGTAGGGTTGTCGAATCCTTAGATGTCTGGTAGAAAAGAAGCTGAAAGTTTCCCCAAACGTTAATGAAAGTGGATTCTTTAACCTCATTCCATGTTGCATCAATGTCACAGACAATTCAGAATGGTTTGAGATTTCCAGAAAGAGTGATATCTTTGTACAGTTTGTACAGTTCCACTAGGCTTAGTTTAGTCTTAATTCTTAAAGTTTGCAAGAAGTTAAATTCATTCTTTATTGAACCCAATTGATGCCCATGGTGACACATGAAATGATTTATCCAACCATCAGAAACAAACAATGAAAAGACGTTTAGGATCGCCAGAGCAAGATGGCAAGAAGTCACAAATTTCCGTTGCCTTTTAAGAGACAATAGCATAAGTCAAGGGAACCCCCATGATGGCGTTGCACTTGCATCCATTGATTTAATCCAGCCTCAACCTTTTCAAAACAACCATGTTGCATATAATTACAATCTTTAGATTTTTCGGGAGTGGAAAATTCCTGATCAATCTTATCAGCATCTCGATTCCAGTCGTAAAGAATACGCCTGGCCACACCGTACTTCGTCTGCAAAGTTACGATGGAGGCACCTTTTCGTATGTTGTCCACAACTTCCTTCATTTTTGCAAGGGTATAATTCAATTTTTCACCTTTCTTACAAATTATATCATCAGCCATACCAACAATACATATATGATAATAAAAAACCACTCTAATAGACAGAGTTTATTTCCACAACAGTTTCGATGCCCACTGGCATCCTCTTCGGGTGGATACAGAAAAACGAATGAACCAAAAACAAGAGGGAAAACAGTCCAGGGACCATTAAGAAATTCGCACCTAGGTTAGATTCCATTCTCCCAACACCAGAAGGGCATTTTATTAAAGGGTCCCACTTATAAGTAGATTTACACAAATTAAAAACTATCTTTTTGTTCTATACATAGAGATTCTATTATTTTGACATAATTACTGCATTTATTATTGCATTTATTATTACATTTACGTTTTGAACATTTATTATTATTGCATTTACATTTATTTCCACATTTATTACTTTTATTATTACATTTGCATTTATTACTATTACGTCTATTATTCCATTTACATTTTACCGAAAAAAACGAATGAACCAAAAGCGAGTAAGGAAACAATCCAGAGACCTTTAAGAAATTCACACTTAGGTTAGAACCCGTTCACCCGACGCCCTAAGGAATTTTTTGACCAAGAATCTCAATAAGGGTCCAGCTTATAAGTACCTTCACACAAATTGAAATTATCCACTTGTTCTGTCCATACAGATTCTATTATTTTTTGTTTGACATAATTAGTGCATTTATAAAGTAACTTACTTGATTCCCAATCTATAGCATGATCATTTGGCTGGCGTGATAAAAAATTGCATTAGTATTACAACTTCTGAAGGCATATTTATTTTCTTTAATACTGGTTTCAATATTTCTTCCAGTTTCTCCTACGTATACTAAATCACAACTTCCACAGGGAATGCTGTAGACATAGGGTTGTTCCTGTTTTGCAACGTTATTTCTAACCAATTTACTTCTTTTACAGTAAACGAATATTTGAATGCCAAAGCAAACTTAAAATCTTTCGTCAAAGGTTTTACTCTTTCTAAGCCAGCAATGTTAGGCAAACTCACATATTGTGTTTGGTTAACTGAAGGTTCCCGAGGGGCATAAAAAGATTTCCTGGCTTTAAAATATGCATTTCTGATAAACCACTCAGGATATTTTAAATCCTTAAAAATGTTCCAAATCTTTGAATTTTCCGGGTCCAGCGAATGTGGGCTACAAATCCTGAGTGCCGGCTTAGAAAGAGTAAAACCTTTGACGAAAGATTTTAAGTTTGCTTTGGCATTCAAATATTCGTCTACTGTAAAAAGTAAACTGGTTAGGAATAACGTTGCAAAACAGGAACAAGCCTATGTCTACAGTATTCCCTGTGGAAGTTGTGATTTAGTATACGTATGAGAAACTGGAAGAAATATTAAAACCTGTATTAAAGAAGATAAATATGCCTTCACAAGTTGTAATACTAATAATGCAATTTTTTATCATGCCAGCCAAAATGATCATGCTATATATAGATTGGGAATCAAGTAAGTTACTTTATAAATGCACTAATTATGTCAAACAAAAAATAATAGAATCTGTATGGATAGAACAAGTGGATAATTTTAATTTGTGTGAAGGTACTTATAAGCTGGATCCTCTAAGGAGATTTTTGGTAAAAAAATCCCTTATGGCGTCGGGTGAACGGGTTCTAACCTAAGTGTGAATTTCTTAAAGGTTTCTGGATTGCCTCCTTACTCACTTTTGGTTCATTCGTTTTTTCGGTAAAAAGTAAGTGGAATAATAAACGTAATAGTAATAAATGTAAGCGTAATAATAGGGGTAATAAAATAAATAATATTAAATGTTGAAAACGTAAATATAATAATAAATGCAGCAGCGCCGGCATTAGGATATTTCGGGCCCTGTGCAGAGTATACTGTACGGGCCCCCCATGAAACAAGTCAAATTGTTTTTCATTGCTAATCATTTTATTTCAGTAGATTGTTAACAAGTACAAGTAGTAAAATTTAACTATACAAGTGCACCTGTAACAGAATACCAACAGACCAACAGCCTTTACTATTATTACTTTATTATCAAATATTTAAACTATCATAATGCAATCATTAAGGCCATGATGGATCGGTGATCTGAAAATAAAAAAATAAATTACATTAATTTACATCATTTTGGCACTCTGACGTCGATGGTAAATTTCTGTGAAATTTTCGGGCCCCCCTAAGTTGCGGGCCCTGTGCGACCGCACGGTTCGCACACCCCTAAGGCCGGCACTGAAATGCAGTAATTATGTCAAAATAATAGAATCTCTATGTACAGAACAAGAAGAGTTTTAATTTGTGCGAATGTACTTATAAGCGGGACCCTTTAATAAAATGCCCTTCCGGTGTCGGGAGAACGGGATCTAACCTAGGTGCGAATTTCTTAATGGTCTCTGGATTGTTTCCTTCTCGCCTTTTTCATTCGTTTTTCAGTTTATAATTTCTGTATAATAAACAACAATGTAATAATCAATGTTAATAATAAATTTATAATTTCTGTAATAAATAATAATGCAATAATAAATGTAATAAATGTAATAATTATGTAAAAAATAATAGAATCTGTATGTATAGAACAAGAAAATAGTTTTAATTTGGGCGAATGTACTTATGAGCGGGACCCTTTCATAAAATGCCCTTCCAGTGTCGGGAGAACGGGATCTAACCTAGGTGCGAATTTCTTAATGGTCCCTGGACTGTTTTCCCCTCTTGTTTTTGGTTCATTCGTTTTTCTGTGCCCACCGAAGAGGATGCCAGTGGGCATCGAAACTGTTGTAGAAATAAACTCTGTCTATTAGAGTGGGTTTTTATCATCATTTTTTGACCTTCACGTAGAAACGTGAAGTTTTTTGCATTAACAATACGTATGTGTATTGAGGCTAAAATTAATGAATGGAAAAGGATGAAAAGCAGTTTAATGATGCACAGCGAACAGACACGCACTACACATTTAACAGTTAACAAAACGCTAACATCTGAGACACAGAGAAATTGTACTCCAGACGTGGGACGAGCATCTAAAATCTTAAAAAGGCGGAAAAATGCAAGTGCAATACGATGATGCGGAGGTGATATATGACGATACGGAGATTATATATAGAGAGGTTAATACGAAGAGGCGGTTGTGCAACCATTCAGAGTGCGACAATTCGCGAGTTGTCCGTAGTTCCTTTTCACTGAATACCTAACGTTTACATTTTGTCTGAAATGAGGACATCATGCCAGTATAAAATATTTTAAATGTGGCCTAACATACGATTTTTAGAATTTGGTTACTCCTTTTCTCTAGTAACTCCTATTTATAATGTCAAACAATTTATTAGCAAGTAACCAAAATTTTAGAATGAGGCGATGTTTACCTCCAGTTTAGTTGTCAAACATTATTATACGCAATAATATGGTCATTAAAAAAAAGGTAAAACAAAAGTTTTATTTCAGACTCAACAGGTACAAACATTATAGAAATTGTCCATGTAAAGTTAAGTAATAGTTATCTGGAGCAGTGATTATATAGGCTAATGAAACACTATAAATAAAGAACACACAGTTGCCTACACCAATCACTGGCGCCATTTGTGGGGAAGCAGTTGCCACCTCCAAGGCTATATGTGCCCCCTTCCAAGAAATCTCTTGGTGATGCACTTGAATTCACATCAAGACTTTATCACCTACGCAGCTATTTGTGCTTAGTTCTTGATTCCTAAAAAAAGGCCAGGTTCAATCAGGTTGTACAGATTTCTGGAGATAAAAATAATTCTATACAACACTATTCATTGTTTTTCACCCAAATCTTGCTTGCTGTTTTTGTCAGATTACATAGTTTCTGCAATAACTTCAGTGTAGAATGGTTCTTTTAAATTTTACTGTAGGTATGTATACGTTATAAACCCTGATATTTGAGACTGCAAAAAGTCCCTCTTGCTTCTGTCTACAAATTTAATAAATTTTCTACCTAAATCTCACTTCACAAATATATTAAAGCATATACATTATATAATTTCAAAGTTTGAACAGTGAAATAATAAATAACAAACAAAAATTGTTTATTCTAAAATAAGAATATATTAACATATGAATGTGTCCAAGAGATATTTAAAAAAGAATAAAATTAAGCATGATAAATTGATAATCTCGCAAAAGAGGAAAACAAAATCAGTACATACATGAAAAAACACTAGGCGAGTATAAAAATATCTGAAAATCTTGAAAATAGTATAAAATCAGATGAGCATTATGAAAGCTTAAGGTTCAAAAGAAATAAGATAAATTTTGAAGAAAATATTACGCACCTGTATGACAATATCCACCCTGCATATTCAGTAACAAATATTGTACATACAAACATACTGTATGTACATATATGCAAATATACTTTAGAATTTAATAATAATAATAATAATAATAATATTAACCTAGACATTCAAGAGTTAAAAGAAAACATTACTACTGTAATGCTGTCATTATCATTGGCAGAAAGGGACTCTCGCTCATTCAGCAGTTTTTAAGAGGCAACTTGCATGTCAGCGAAAACTTCCTCAAAAACTGCTACATTTCAATGACCATGTAATGAGGAAAAATCTTTACAACATCAATGATAAAAGACTTCAAAAGAGGTAAAGTTTTCTGCTTAACTACTGTATTCCCCCTGTAACCATATAACCTTTCATAATGGGTGCCATCTACTACTACAGATGGTTTCTTTTGCTTAATAGCAGTTGGTCAAAAAATCATAGCATCCACCTAATCAGATTAAGCATCTTTAGCCTGAGTGTTTTTATGTTTCTTTATGTTATTGGCTATAAGAACTTGTAGCCACACAGTCTACATGGACTTATTCCTCATGCTGTCCTCTATAATATGTGGTGACTAGACCTCCCACTCATGAGGCAGTGGTGGTTTCTGGTTCAAGGATATTTACTGCAGTATTTGTAGTATTAAGCTGCTGTATGTGATGACTTCTGTATCAATCTCTCCCATGTTAGTCTTGCTAGGCAATTGTTCCATGATAGTTTTCAACTATTTTCTTAACCCTTTATGGATGACTGGTACAAATTGGTAAAATTTTAAATACACACTTTTATAACAACCCTACAAAAAATTCTGGCTTAATATTAAAGGGATAAATTCTCCAGTTGCTCATATTACTTGTTGGTACTGTTTCTACATCCTTCCAATCTCATACTTTAATCTTTGGAATTTCAGATACTGTATTTTTCAATTTCATACCTTGCAATGCAACTACCCATAAGTACTTCCATCTCCAGAAGGAAACACAGTCAAGTACTCTTTTTGTTAACATATTGACACAGTAATGCCCTTTCAAATTTCAAAACTATAAAATACACCATTTTCATTCTCTTCCATTCCCTGTGAATTGTGTTTCAATTAACTCTGCCTATTTTAATTCCATATTCCCTGCATAATTTGTAGTGCAGCAATCAGCATAATTCTTTGCAATAAAAATCCACATCCTGACAGCACATGACTTATTCTCTCTGGTCTCTCACTACAAATCCTGCAAAAATGTCTCACCCATTCCTCTATACTATGTCTTTTAAACCAATTCATGTTGAGGGCTTGGTCTTGAGCAATTACTATAAAATTTGTTTACCTTTTGATCTAAGGGTGTCTTCGACAAGAATTCTATCATCAATGAATACTTTATTCAATTTCTCTCTTGCCTCTTGATCACACACAGCATATCTATTGTATCTTCTCAATTTTTTCTGTTAAAGATTTATTCTAGTTGCCATGGAGCAACTACATCTCAATCCCAACTCATCACCATAGTTTTTGGCCTTCTTTATTCCTGTTGGTGTTGGTTTTCCTATTTCATTCTTCAGATCTTTGTTTTGTAAATATACTAAAGTGTCCTTCAAAGTAGGCTCCCTCCTCTTGAAGACAAGTCCCAGCATTTAGTCCCTTTTTGAACACCTTGGAGAAGTCTTTGTTTGACATACCATTAAGCAGACCCATCACTGTCCTGTTAAGTTCATCATTGGACACAACATGATGCCCATGGAGCTAGATCCAACAAATAAGGATGACTCATCACCTCCACTACTCCTAGATCATCAAGAACCTGCTGTGCAAATTGTGACCAGTGAGCTGGTGCAATGTCCTGATGCAAGATCTAGCCTGTCTCTGTGTATGCTGGGCCTTTTGTTCCTGATTTTTTGCTTCAGCTGTCTCTGAAGCACTTGTGTATAATAGGCTCTGGTCACAGTTTGTCCTTTTGGCACACACTGGTCATAGACAACCCTGTTTTTATTGAACCTTGGCAGATAGTTAAACTTTTGCCTTCTTTGGTTGGGGTCTTTCAGTGTGGCTCATCTTCAACACTTTCAGAACCACTTGAAAACTTCTTGTGCTATTCAAAAACACTCAAATGTGATAGGGCAGCATCCTTGAAAGCTGTTTGTATCATATCAACACTCTCTGTTGGTGTTTTGCCAAATCCGACACATAATTTGATGATAACTCTCTGCTCCAGTTTGAGATCCATGATGGTAACGGTTCACACACCTGCACTCAAATGCTGCTGTAGCGAGACTGATGGAAGTGAACCAGACCCAAACATGTTCAAACATGCCGAGAGGTCTAATCTATTACCAGGTATGGGCAGAGCTTCTTATGCACAGCACTTGTCATTTGGCAGGCTCAGTCCTGAAACTTTCCGAACAACCCTCATATACAAACTAAAGATTTCATGTACAGACTATTGTTCTCTTTTGGATGTAATTCATAACCATTATTCAGGTTGCTGATTAACTTACTTAAATGGGTAAACAGAACAGAATATATATTAATTCCCTTAATACAGCGCAATTCAACACCTTTCTTATACTATCAATCACACATAAATATATGAGATTTTAGATCCCTTTTCCTATTAGCTCCATAACTGCATGCAGAATAGTTAAACACTTTTTGCCTTTTAACTTTCATTCTTTTATTAAAGTAAATTGTTTTCCACTGGAGCTAAACCCTAACTCAAAAGAAATTTCATTGTGAGTATTATAGAGTTGCAACCCAATACAATCTTAGTATAGAGATGTTGTACTTCAAAATTTCTCCAGCTGTTATTCAAATGTCAAGCTGATCTAGCTATTCATTCACTCTTTCTTTTACTGCATCTGTGGCACCCATTACAAGTGGTACAATCTCTGGGAGTACATGCCACATTCTACATACAGTACTTCAGTCTTTGGTATTTCAGATACTTCCCTCATAGTTTGCAATCACTATTGGGATAATCTCAGGGTTCAACATTCCACATCCTCTGTACTTCATATTCTAATGTCAGTGAATCTCCTGATTGTATCAGAGGAGTACTTTCTCATTGTCCTCTATATTCCCAGTGGTGCTTCTCTGTCTGAAGCCTTCTCATATTTCTTACATAATCTGGAATGAATTAGCCTGCGGACTGCACTGTATCTATCTGTGTAGTTCCCCCTCATTACTAGTACTTCACATCCAGTGAGTATCTGGCTCACAATCTCTAGGCTCTCTGAACTCTGAACATAGTCTCTGTTTATGCTCTGTTTAGCACCTCCTCTTTATACACTCTACTAAATTTATGCTCTTCCCAATTCTTCTAATTTTTTCTTGTTGTACCTTCATCTTATGGTGTTTATGTTTATCATGGGAGGCGATTCATTTTCTTTGTTTTTTCCCTTCTACTCCAGCTGGAGAGAATTTCTTACTTCCGGGGTTAAACCTTAACCATAAGGAATTTTTAGGTACAGCCTAGTACTAGGTGTAAGATAGAGGTGCTGTATCGTAGTATCTCCCCTACAATTTCTCCAGATGTTATACTTATGGACAGTTGATCAAAGAACCCCACTGTAGATTTCTTTACTGCCCCTGTCACTCCCACCACTACTGGGATGATCTCAGGTTCTACATTCCACATTCTCCATATTTCATGTTTGAGTCTCTGGTATTTTAAGACCTTTTCCCTTTCGTAGTTAGCCACATTCCAGTCCGCTGGGACTCCTACTTCCACCAAGAGGCATTTGGTTGCCCTCCTCCTCACTACTATGTTTGGCCTACATCTTGATACCCTGATGTCAGTTGGTATCTCATGATCATATAGGTTTTTTAATGCTTCTTTTTGTTTGTTTTTCTTCTACTTCAGCTGGAGAGAGTTTCTTACTTCTGGGGTTAAACCTTAACCCTAAGGAACTTTTAGGTACAGCCTAGTAGTAGGCCTAAGATAGAGGTGCTGTATCGTAGTATCTCCCCTACAATTTTTTCAGATGTTATACTTATGGACAGTTGATCAAAGAACCCCACTGTAGATTTCTTTACTGCCCCTGTCACTCCCACCACTACTGGGATGATCTCAGGTTCTACATTCCACATTCTCCACATTTCATGTTTGAGTCTCTGTATTTTAAGACCTTTTCCCTTTTATATTTAGCCACATTCCAGTCTGCTGAGACTCCTACTTCAACCAAGTGGCATTTGTTACCCTCCTCCTCTCTCACTACTATATCTGGCCTGCATCCTGATACCCTGATGTCAGTTGGTATCTCATGATCATGTAGGTGCAGCATTTTATCATTGTCCTCCATTCCTTGTGGAATATGTTCATAATGCTTTTCTGTTTCTAGCCCTATCTCATATTTCTTACACAGCTTGAAGTGGATTAGCTTGCAGACTGCATTGGGTCTGTCTGTGTAGTTTCCCCTGTGTAGGAGTATTTTGCATCCAGATCGTATGTGACTCTCAGTCTCTGGGCTCTTTGAGCACAGTCTGCACATCTGTTTCAGTTTTACCCTCAATATTTCTTTTGAACCAGTTTGTCCATAGTGCCTGGTCTTGTGCTACCACCAACAGCCATTCATCTTCTGGTCTCAGTGACCCTCATTTGTTTAGTACAGGGGTTCCCAAGCATTTTCCAGTGCGACCCCTTCTAGTGCTGTTGCCTATCCAGTGCGACCCAAAGTCATTACGAAGAACAAGTATATATATATATATATTATATATATATATATATATATATATAATTTTATCTAGTGAGGAAGAATCTTAAAATAAATAGACATATTTTTATACGTATTTATTTAACTGTAAAAACAAATAAGGAAATGTATTACATAACTCAAGAGTGTAAAAGTAAACATTGTCAGAAACTATTTACAACTCTCTCATGTTTAATATGTAATATAAAACAACATATCAATCAATATTCTAAGTTCCTACTCTATCATATGTCTGATATGCTATAACAGTGGCATATTTCATATCTGACATGTGTACATTATGATTTGATTAATTTTTTGTACCTGGGGGTATATGAGGTTAAGGAACATAGCATACAATTTTCTAAGTTGATGTTTGAAATACGGTTACGGTACTCATTTTTCATAAATACCATTGACGAGAAAGCTGCCTCACAGATATAGGTGGTTCCAAATTGTACCAGAACTTTGATAGCTCGATTTTTAACAGTCGAATGTCTCTCTGCTAAAGTAATCCAGAACTTTTCTACGTCATCATAGATATCAAAATTCACCCTTGCCTCATTGTCATTGCAAAGACACTTGCGACCCCATCGACCACATTGGCTCCCTGCGACCCTTTGTGATGAGGCTTGCGACCCCATTTGGGGTCGCGACCCTGGGTTTGGGAACCACTGGTTTAGTACATCCTCTTTGTATACTTTGCTAAATTTGTGCTCTTCCCAGTTCTTCTCCTTATCTTTTCCTGTTAAACCTTCTTTTTATGGTGCCTATCTTTCCCATGAGAGGTTTATTTGCAATGGCTTCAAGCCATTCAGGTCCTATGCCAGTGTCCACTAGATCAGCACTGTCCAACTTGCGGCCTGTGGAATGGACTTTTGCCAAATTTCATTTCTGAATTTTCTTCCCTATTTTGTCATTTCTAGTAGGGAGAACAACATTCAGTGGGTTCCTAAGTCGTATTAACCAACAATGTATGATTACACTGGGCAACAAAAATTTTTTTTTCGTGTCCCAAGAATGAAAATACCTTATTCTTATAGTATTTTCTGTGCTGAATCCAAATAAGTTTGTAAAATTTCTCTATCAGGTCTGGTTTTTGTGTGACATGCAATTTAATTTTTAAAAACCCATATAGTTACATACTTATTAAAATATGATCGAAAAGACATACCTGTAGTTTAAAAAGTAGCTTGTTTTGATTTTCTGCTGTGCTTTGCCTCAGGCATGTCTCTCTTAAGAGTCCAGCAATAGTCAGCCAGCATACTGGGGCTCCATTTGCCTTGGTAACGGTTTTCCATGGCAGAAATATCCTGATGAAAATGCTCACCATGTTCGTCGCTTACCACACCCAGGTTTTCCGGAAAAAAGTCCAAGTGAGAGTCCAAGAAATGAACCTTTAATGACATATTGCACCCCATTGCTTGGTAAGACTTAAGAAGATCTCCTACTATTTCAGGATAGTTTTCAGCCTTGTGATTTCCCAAAAAATTTGTGCAGACACTGTTGAAACTCTGCCACGCAGCTTTCTCAACTTCATTCAATTCTCCTTCAAATCTCTCATCTCTTAACAATTCTCTGATCTGAGGGCCTACAAAAATGCCTTCTTTAATCTTGGCATCACTGATCCGGGGAAACTTATTTCTCAAGTATGTGAATCCTGTTTGCGCTTTATCCACCGCTTTAACAAAGTTTTTCATAAGTCCAAGCTTGATATGCAAAGGAGGAAGGTACACTTTCTCAGGGTCAACAAGTGAACTATTCACAACATTTTTCTTGCCTGGAACAAGTGAGGTGCGTTTTGGCCAATCCTTCTTAACGTAGTGGTTTTGCTTGTACCTACTGTCCCACTCACGTAAAAAACAACAGTACTTGGTGTAACCTAGCTGCAACCCTAGCAAAAGTGCAATGACCTTCAGATCTCCACAGATATTCCACTTATATTTCTGATACTGAAACTTTTCTAAAAGCAACTTCGTATGACTCTTTCATGTTTGCAGCATGTGCAATAGGTACAGAAGGAAATTTATTTCCATTGTGAAGAAGGACTGCTTTCAAGCTGACTTTTGAGGAGTCAATGAACAATCGCCTCTCATCCACGTTATGTTCATGACCAAGAGCCCCCATGACTGAATTAACATCTTTACAAAACACAAGTCCATCTTCATGGGAGAACCATTCTTTGAATTCATCATGGCAGCTGCGGAAAAAACAAACTCTAGTGTCACGTTGCAGTAGATTCCAACCCTTTAATCTTGAACCTAAAAGTTCAGCCTGCTTCTTAGATAATTTCAAATCACGAACTAGGTCATTTAGATCTCCTTGTGACAGTAAATGTGGTTCATTGGAGGAACAGGTAGCCTGGAATGTTGGATCAGAAATGTCTTCATCTTTTTCCTCATGATATGCTACAGCTACGTTTGATTCCTCATCACTTAAACTTACATGTTCAGGAGGATTTGGTACAGGAAGTTGAGCACTGTGGGGAACTGGTCTCATTGCAGATGGTAGATTAGGGTATTTCATAAGGCTCTTTGTTTTTGAAGTGATCCCCTTTGTATTTACCAGGCAGAAATAGCAGTATGTTGTGTGATCTTTGGGTTCCCTCCAAATCATTGGAATAGCAAATGGCATGTGATGTGAACTGTTTAGCCATCCTGTAAGTAGTCTTACACATGTCACACAACAAATGTGAGGGGGCCCAACTCTTGTCCTGATCGCCTACTTTACATCCAAAATAAAGTTCATAGCATTTTTTTACTAATGGTGTAAAGTTACGTTTCTGGGATTTTAAAGTTAGATCACCACATACATAACAAAAGGAATTAGGATGATTCAGACAGTTCCGCGGCATTACAAAACATCTATATGAATACAACACTGGTGTAAAATTAACAAGAAGCAACAGACTAGCTGTTAACACTGTGACATTTACAAGCAGACTGACTTGGAGCTGCTCTACACACAGAAACTAGGCTCATGTCTGAACAGGTACAAACATGTTTCAACCTGCAGAGTCTGCTGCTCCGACCAAATTTATCCTGCCAGCATTATCAGAACTTTCTCCCCAAAGGAATAAATTGTACTAATTTTACAAAAAAATTAATACAACATATATATTAATATATTTTATTATAGTTATATTAATTAATATAATATATTATTATATTTATTATTTTTATAATGTTTTATATTATAATATTGTTATCAGAGCTGGGCAATAAATACATTGAATGTATTTAAATACTAAATACTAAATACATGGGAGAAATGTATTTAAATACTAAATACTGAATACATTTTACGAATGTATTTAGATACTAAATACAAAATACATCAATTGTATTTAAATACATTTGTAAATACATTTTAAATACATACAAATTTAAACATATGCATTAACTAATTCATGTTTTGATAAATTTCTACTTTAGGGGACACGGTGAATTTCAAAATAAATACACCACTCGATAGATCAGACGATTTTAAAAGCTTTTTCATCAATGAATTTTCCATCGCAAATTGGATTGATTGCAACGAGTTAGTTACACAGGCCCACTTAAGGCAGAGCCATTTTGTATGATTATTCGGTCAATTTCAAGATATTTTTTGATGTCTAAAAAAACACTTACCTTCAGATGAGTGTATAGATTCGTTGTAGCATTGCTTGCAGCAGAGACTTCGTGTTTACACAGCAAGCAGGTGCACTTTACCTTATTACTGTCTTTAGATTTAATTTTAAAGTATTTTCCATCAAACAGAGGTGCACTAAATTGTTATCTGCAGATATATCAGTGTTTGATTCACCGGATTTGCTTGTTGAAGCCATGACATGCACACGATAAAGAAATCAACCGCTTTCGACTAAGAGTGGCACACAACTGATTGAACTGACACATTGAAACATGAACCATGCTGTACTACACTGTCGACGCGTCATACTGTGCTAGTACAGAATGTATATTAAACCAGTAAAAGTATTTACATTTTTATATTTTGAGTATTTAAATACTATATTTTAAATACATGAAAAACAATGTATTTATAAATATAGTTCTAAATACACAAATGTATTTAAATACTGCCCAGCTCTGATTGTTATATACTTAATTATATATAATATGTTATTTTTTTATCTGGTGATCATGCTAAATGAGGAAAAAATGAACATAGCATCACAAGTAAACTAAGCCTGATAGAAAAAATCTGATTTCATATTTAGATTCAGCATGAAAAAGTACACTTAGAACACTCATCAAAACCCTTGTGACAAAATTGTTGTTGACCAGTGTTATAGGCAACATCTTGGCCGCACTTTATAGAAGTTGGACAGCACTGCACTAGATAATCATTTGCCTTCTTTGAAAGTGATGTTGCTTGAGGCTTTTCATGTTCATGGTCTCTTACAAATTTCACTAGCATTCTTTCTCCTTCCTTTATGTACTGTGCTAATCCTATTGTTGGGCTTTGTGCACTTGGTCTATTAGCGCTAGCCCTACTCCACTGACCCTCCTTGGCAGGTATAGCTTTGGTATGCATTGTTTTTTATATATGATCTTGCGCGCATGGAGCATTTTTCTGTTGACTGTATCCAGTTTGTTGATTTCTAGCTGGGTCCAACTGATTATGCCAAAACTGTATGACAGTACAGGTACTGCCAGTGAGTTTATGGATAGATCTTATTTTTACTGTTTAGGTGGGATTTAAGGATTGGTTTCATTCTTTTTAAATATTCTTTACACAGTGTTTAGGCAGGCTAAGAATGTGTCAATAAATGAGACTTTAGATTACATTTCCACTTAGCTTCATAACTGCATTTAGAACATTTAAACAATTTTGTCTCAGAATGCCTAAATAAATGAGATTTTAAATTGTCTTTCCACTTGGTTCTGTAAGTGCATTCAGAACATTTAAACCATTTTGTCTCAGAATGTGTCAACAAATGAGATACTAGACTTTGTTTCCTCTTAGTTTCATAATTGCATTCAGAACATTTAAACAATTTTGTTTCTGAATGTGTCAACAAATGAGAGCTTAGATTAGCTTTCCTATTAGTTTCATAACTGCATTCAGAACATTTAAAAAATTTTGTCTCAGAATGTGTCAACAAATGAGATTCTAGATATTCTTTCCTCTTAGTTTCATAATTGCATTCAGAACATTTAAACAATTTTGTCTCAGAATGCGTCAACAAATGAGATTTCAGCCGGCTCTTCCAATTTGTTTCATAACTGCATTCAGAACATTTAAACAATTTTGTCTTAGAATGTATCAACAAATGAGATTTTAAATTTTCTTTTCTATTAGTTTCATAATTGCATTCAAAACATTTAAATAATTTTGTCTCAGAATGTGTCAACAAATGAGATTTCAGCCGGCTCTTCCAATTTGTTTCATAACTGCATTCAGAACATTTAAACAATTTTGTCTCAGAATGTGTCAACAAATGAGATTTTAGATTACCTTTCCTGAGAGTTTCATATTTGCATTTACAACATTTAAATAATTTTACCTCAGAATGTGTCAACAAATGTGATATTAGATTTTCTTTCCTCTTAGTTTCATAATTGCATTCAGAACATTTAAACAATTTTGTCTCAGAATGTGTCAACAAATGAGATTCTAGCCGTCTCTTCCAATTTGTTTCATAACTGCATTCAGAACATTTAAACAATTTTGTCTCAGAATGTGTCAACAAATGAGATTTTAGATTAGCTTTCCTGAGAGTTTCATATTTGCATTTACAACATTTAAATAATTTTATCTCAGAATGTGTCAGCAAATGTGATATTAGATTTTCTTTCCTCTTAGTTTCATAATTGCATTCAGAACATTTAAACAATTTTGTCTCAGAATGTGTCAACAAATGAGATTTTAGCCGTCTCTTCCAATTTGTTTCATAACTGCATTCAGAACATTTAAACAATTTTGTCTCAGAATGTGTCAACAAATGAGACTTTAGATTAACTTTCTTATGAGTTTTATATTTGCATTTACAACATTTAAATAATTTTGTCTCAGAATGTGTCAACAAATGTGATATTACATTTTCTTTCCTCTTAGTTTTATAATTACATTCAGAACATTTAAACAACTTTGTTTCAGAATGTGTCAACAAAGGAGATTTAAGACCCCTTTTCTCCTTAGTTTGAAAATAACATTCAGAATACTTAAGCTTCTTAATTCCAAAGGGCATGACATGTTGGTTTTTCCTTTTTATTTTATCAGTGCATTCATTTTCAATAGTGAATAGTTCTAACTTTACTGCATGGGAATTACTTGATAAAAGGTGTTCAGCTGAGGTTTTGTTTTTCAATTCTTGAATGAGATGACATCTGTTTGGCATCTTTGTTTCATTTTTGAGGCAAATGGAGTTCCTCTGAAAACATGGATTGGTTTCATAATCAATATTTTTTTCACAAATGACACTAATCACTATTGCATTATCAAGGTAAAAGACAAGAATTAACTACTGCAGGAAGGTAATAGATGGTGCTCATAAGTATTCATACAGAGAAATATTTCATTTATATTCATACTTACATTTTGTACCATACATAGGATAATTATGAAAAGTTTGCCATTCATTTGGAAAAATTTAATAAAAAAATTAGTTTAACTTCAACATATACCATAATATCAAAGAATTTGAAGAAAATAAAAAGTTAAAACTCAAAAAGTTTTTATACCTTTGTAATTTACAAAATTATTCAAAATTCTGTGTCCACTTAGGCTTAATTTTTTTATTGGTAGTTGGCTGTTTAGTAATTGGAGACTATTGGCAATTCTGAATTCTAGAATTCTCTCTTTGAATCTTCATGGTGAATGGATGACTGTACAAGTCATTAGTAAGCAATTGGTTGTTGTAATCAATAGCTGTCTACAGATCTTAAGGGATCTGTTATTGCTGCACACAAATCTGGAAAGTTACAGGAAGACAGAAGAATAATTTTACATCCATTTATGACAGTTTCTGCAGTTATAATGAAATAAAAAGGTTTTGGAACAATCAAAATGTCACCAAGGTGTGGATGACCTCACAAAATTTCAGAACATACAACTAGAAAAATTGAAAGAATAGCTGCTGAGAATCCACAAGTGACTGCAGGTTATATTTGCCAAATATTGAGTCTGAGATCAATGTCCATCCTCCTACTGTACATTGAGAAAGAATGGTCTTAATGGAAGAGTTGCATGAAAATAACATCTGCTACAAAAAGTGCACAAAGAAGCTCATTTAAAGTACACCAAGGATCATACAAATGATGAATTTGCATTCTGGAAGAAAGTTTAGGAAGAAAATTGAATTATCTGGGAACAAGCAACACTATGTTTGGCAAAATCAAATACTGCATTCAAGGGAAAAAAAATCCTTTTAACAGTTAAATATGGTAGTTTGCTTGTTTGGGGATGTTATAGTGCTTCCAGTCCAGGAAAGCTTGTCATCATCAATGAAATCTTTAATTCATAGAAATATCAGGAAATTTTAGAAGAAAATGTATTGTCTTCAGTTTGGGAGTTTTGAATGGGTTACAATTAGTTACTACAAAAAGATAATGATCCAAAACATAAAAGTAAGAGCACTGTAAAATGGCTTTTACAAAAGAATATGAAACTTCTTCAGCATCCCAGTCAAAGCCCAGATCTCAATTTAATTGAGAATTTATGGTTTGATTTGAAAAAGACTGCAAGAGAAACCTTTCAAATCTGAATGAATTGCAACAATTTTCTTTGGAAGAATGGGCTAACATTTCTACTGAGAGATGTCTAAACCTTATGGAAAATACCCAAAACAAAACATTGAAATCATTCAAGCAAAAGGTGGACACACAAAATATTAAATAATTTTTGTAGGTAAATGTACAAAAACTTTTGCATTTTAACTTTTTTTAGTTTCCTCAAATCCTTTGATGTTTTGCATTTTATGTTCGAATTTATCTAATTTTTTTATTTGTTAAACTTTTCCAAATGAATGGTAAACTTTTCATAACTATCCTATGCACGGTACAATAGATGAGGATGAATATAACTAAAATATTTCTCTGTATGAAAAATTATGAATGTCACTATATGTATATAGTAAAAAATCTGTTGGTTATCTCAAATTATCAAATAGAACCTTGATATGGTCAGATATCTAATTAAAGTTGGCTACCTGGATGGCCTGTTTTTAAACAAGTATTACTGCTTATCCAACAACCTTTAAACCTTTAAATGACCCAGATCATATGTTTCAGTTCTTCTATGACACCTTATTCCATATTTTCTTTCCTTTAAGGAGAAAAACAGTTTCGCCCAAAAGGGTCGCAAATCCATGGATCACTCCAGGAATTATCACTTCAATAAAGAATAGAGATAAATTATTTAAATTGCAATTGCAGAGCAAAATTCCTAAAATACAATATACTCAATTCAGAAATAAATTAACTAAAATAATCAAAATTGCAAAATATAACTATTATAACAATCAATTTTCCAAACATAAAGGAGACATGAAAAACACTTGGACAACCATAAACAATCTTCTCGGAAAACAAATTAAGAAAAATTCAATAGAGAAATTAAATGTTGATAATAAAGAAATCACTGATGATACTGCTATTGCAGACTCTTTAAATGCACATTTTACTTCAATAGCGGATAAGCTTCGCTCACAATTAATAAATAATGATCACTCACCTCGAGAATATATGCCACCCAGCCCACTAAATTAATTTTCTTTTGTTTCTGCTACCTCTACTGAGGTCAGGAATATTATTGGTAAATTAAAAAATACAAAAAATAATATTCATAACATTCCTGTACCGAGAGTGAAACTTGTTAAAGATAAGATATCTGTAACTTTGGCTAAAATTACACTGGTCAACAGCCAAAATGTATCTTCGATGAAACCATCATTTCTTTAGTAATTCGATGTCGCTGAATCCGAAAATGACCTTCATTTTGCATGATTGGTTCACGTTTAGAAGATACATGGGTGCCCTGTTTTCATTATTTCCCAATTGAAATGAATATATCATTGAAGCATAACATATGGCAACACTGTAGAATGTGCTCGTTTGGCAACCTCGTTGTCTGGCGCCATCTTGAGTATATCATAAATCCCTTTAGCTCAGTTCTAGTGACGCTTGTTGTGGTGACACATTATTTCACATTTTGACATAGTGCTTTTGTAGTGTTTCCTCGTAATTTGCACCTGTGGTTACTTCATGACATATAGAGTGTAGTGCGTGTTAAAGCATAATCTTGCGATCAGTTTCTCATTGACGTTATTAGCAAAATGCCACGTAAATGCGTTAATGACTCAAATAACTTTTGCTATATTTGCGGCAAAGTAACATTAAAATTGCAAAAGAAGACATTAACACCTGCCATCAAGAAAGCGTACCACCTTTATTTTAAGTGCAAATTAGGAGATCAGGACAAAACGTGGGTGCCGCATATATGCTGCATTACATGTGCAACTACATTACTTGAGTGGTACAATGGGAAACCGAGGTCAATGGGCTTCGGCATCCCCGTCGTGTGGAGGGAACAAAGTAACCATGTGGATGACTGTTTATTCTGCATGGTTCCGCCATTACGTGGAATTAGTAAGAAGAAAAAATGGACCCTCAAGTATCCTAATGTTCCATCCGCCATTCGACCTGTGCCCCATAACGAAGACATACCTGTGCCCAATCCTCCTACCTCCTCAGACACCCTCGATTTGGATGATGAAGAGCTTCCTGTAACGAGTACAGATGAAGACATTGCACATCCCACAACATCACAAGATACCGACTTTGTGCCCAGTGAACTGTCTACAGAACCGCATAAAATCACCCAACACGAACTGAATGACCTCATCAGAGATTTGGACTTACTGAAGTCTAAGGCAGAATTGCTCGCCTCACGCCTTCAACAGTGGCATCTTCTTCATGATGATGTCCAAATATCCATGTACCGCACTAGGCAATCCACGTTGGAGACTTTCTTCATCAAACATGGTGACTTCGTGGTGTGTACAGATGTTGTTGGCTTAATGAATGCTCTAAATATAACATACAGAGATGACGAATGGAGGTTGTTCATTGATGCCTCTAAGCTAAGCCTTAAAGCTGTACTACTTCATAACAAAAACGAAAAAGCTGCCATTCCAATTGGATATTCTGTCCACATGAAGGAGACATATGAAAATATGCAATATCTGCTTCACCACATAAACTACAACGCTCACAAATGGAGCATATGTGGTAATTTGAAAGTGGTCGGCATGTTACTTGGTCTCCAGCAGGGTTACACGAAGTACTGCTGCTTCCTTTGCGAGTGGGACAGCCATGCTAGGTCACAGCATTATGAAAGGAAGGAATGGCCTCTAAGAGAACGTTTAGTGCCAGGTGTGAAAAACGTTTCGTGCGAGCCATTAGTAGAGCCAAGCAAAATACTTCTACCACCGTTACATATTAAGTTAGGGCTTATGAAAAATTTTGTGAAGGCACTCAATAAGGATGGAAAGGCATTTAAGTATCTTTTCCAGAAGTTCTCTCGACTCAGTGAGGCAAAAATCAAGGAAGGCATATTTGTTGGTCCTCATATACGAAATCTGATGAAAGATGAACATTTTGAGACACTTTTGGAGGGCGCAGAAAAAGAAGCTTGGGTCTCGTTCAAGTCAGTGTCGCAAAATTTCCTTGGAAACAACAGAGCTCCAAATGCAGATGAATTGGTGGATAATATGTTGAAGGCATACCAAAGAATGGGATGTAACATGTCTCTAAAAATTCATTTCCTCCATTCCCATTTCGACTTTTCCCGGCAAACCTTGGTGAAGTAAGTGACGAACATGGGGAACGTTTTCATCAGCAGATTTCAGCTCTTGAGAAACGTTACCAGGGCAAGTGGAATTCATCTATGCTGGCTGATTTCTGCTGGTCAGTAATAAGAGACACTACACAGTCAGAGTACAAGAGACAGGCCAAGAGGAAACGACATTGAAGTGAGTGTGCTCCTTAAAATACATATATGTTGTGGGATAAATTTTTACCAGTACTTACACAATAATTACCATGATATCTTAAAAACGCGAACTAATTAAACAATTTCACTATCATTTTCAAATTCAGCATGCAAAAATACATAAGAATCGGCTACTTTCATTAAAGATACAAAAAATTCCTTAAAATTTGTTGACCAGTGTTATCAATCAAATATTTCCAAAGGAATATTCCTATCAATGCTAAAAACTGGTTGTATAACACCCCTTTTTAAAGGGGGTGATCCTACACTAGCAACAAATTACAGGCTGGTGTGTTCATTATCTGTGTTCAGCAAAGTTTTCGAAAAAATTGTAAAAAGTAGAATGCAGCGATATTTAGAATTCTACAATTTATTATCTCCAAATCAATATGGCTTCCGTAATAATAGAACAATGGAAATGGCTATTTTAAATCTTATGGAAAATGTAAATATAGTTAAGGAGAACAAAGAAATAATGATATCAATATTTATGGATTTGAGTAAGGCGTTTGATGTAATAGACCATAATATTCTACTTAATAAATTGTATTGTTACGGCTTTAGAGGAGCAATCAGTGATCGGTTTAAAAGTTATTTGTCCGATAGATATAATTTTGTATCAGTAAATAAGGTTTGCTCCACTAAAGCGCTTGTCAAACATGGTGTGCCACAGGGCTCAGTGCTGGGTCCACTGTTATTTTTATTATATATAAATGACCTTCCACGTTCATCTGATATACTGAACTTCATAATGTTTGCAGATGATACAACTCTCTCCTTTTCTTGCAAAGATGTTAATACAGCTAAGAATATATTTCATTCAGAATTCATCAGTGTAATGAAATGGTTGACCACCAATAAACTCTTCCTAAATACCAGTAAAACAAATTTCATGATTTTTACTAATAAAAGAAATGTATATCTTGATGAACTGTACTGTAACAAAATTTCTTGGTGTAATGCTAGATAAGAATTTGCAATGGAGTGATCTTGTAAATTATATCGTGAAAAAGATTTCAAGGAGCATTGCTATAATGTTTAAACTTAGAAATGTAGTCCCTAAACAAGTTTTATTGACTCTTTATCATACTCTTGTTCTTCCTTATATAACATACTGCACCCTTGTTTGGGGAAACTCCACTAACAATGCATTAAATGGTATCTTTGTCATCCAAAAACGAGCAATAAGGTTATTATCTGATGCTGATTTCCTTGATCACTCTAGTGCATTATTTAAAGAGCTAAACCTACTAAAGCTCAATGATATAACCAAACTGGCACATTTTATTTTCATTTACAAGTGTAAGAGCAAAATCATTAATTTGCAATGGGTAAATAGATATTTTGTAACATCAAGAAATCCACCTGTATCAGACCAGAAATAGATCAAAGCTTGTTATACCTCAATTTAGATTGTCTTCATCTCAAAAACTACCCATTTTCATTGGATTGAAACTATGGAATGACTTGCATGCCGATATAAAAAATATTGTGAATATAAATTTGTTTAAAACCAAGTTGAAATCCCGATTAATAATGGGATACTAACAAAAATCTTGGATTAATGTCCACCAATAATGTTTAATATTGTCCATTAATATTGTTTAATATTGAAATACAGGCTTTAACTATTAATAATACTTATTTACTTATTTATTATTATTAATTTATAACAGCTAGGTACTTATTTTTAATAAGAGCCCAGTAAAGCCTAAAGTTTAAGGGCCAAATTAAAAATAAATAGTCAAGCTTCACAATTATTTATGTCATTGTTAAAATTGTAAATTGTAAAAAGACTACTATATTTATTTTATTATTAATAAAGGTTATTCAATATTCAATATTCAATTTTTCTGGTTCATTGTTTAATATTGTAAGAATTACACATTGCTGTAATATTGTACAGTATATTGTTTTTTTATTTAGTTTTGGTTACAATTATAGTGTAAAGGATATATTAACCATCTGACAAGAAGCAATCGGGTAATTTTATGAGAAATAGACAAATGAAGTACACGGTAACCTCTTCAAAATTCATGAAACTTGGTGTGAGGGTTGGTTTAGGTCCAAATTACAAATTTCTGAATTTTTTTGAAAATTGGTCAAGTTGGTCAAATTTTATGGCTTGACCAAATTTTGGTCAAATGAAAAAAACCAATAATTTTCAAACATAAATATCTCAGCTCCTAATTGTGGTAGTGCAGTAAGTCTTAAATGATAAAATATGTAAAATTAACTGTAGTTTCTAAATATGTATCATTTTTTTAGGGTAACAAAAATAAAATTATGATTTTTTGGAAAAAGTAATTTTTTTTTTTTTTTTTTTTGCAATTTGGCAGCAAAGATATCATTTTTTGAAAAAAAGACCAGGAATAAAAAATGTTTATTTGATGTATGTACACCATAATAAGTAATAAAAAGTCAGCTTATTGACGATTATGAAAAAAAAATGACAAAAAAAAATCCTCCAAATTTTAACAATTTTTTACTTTCTTTCCAGATTTTCAGTATATACCTAATTTTCCAGTATACGTAAATTTACCTAACCCTTAAAATGCCTCAAAACACAATTTTGTTGCGATCCTATGAAAAAATACTCAAGAATAATTTTCTGTAACATCAAAAAGTAAACTTTGCCATGGCAGCTGCAAGCTATGGAATTTTGGAAAAAAATCAATTACTATGCAGCAATTGCTATGTCACAATTAAAAAGAAGCCAATTGTATTAGAACATGTTGAATGTTCATCCAGAGAGCTGGAACCTGCGCCAATACCTGAGCCAGACATACTTAACAAATCTATGGAGCGAAGCAGTAGCATTCCACGAATCCACCACCATTGGAAGAATTTGTCATTCAAGACAGGCAATTCAATAAAGATTTGCTCAGCGACAATATTTTACCTTTATTTGATGAAAGCCCTATTAAAACAGGTAATAAAACAAGAGACTCCATTCAGGACATTTGTTTCTTAATGCCAAATTCGTAGTTTTCTGTTTTTAAATATTAGCATCAGCACTTGAATACATATATACAAAATATTTGATATTTGATTATTTCACGCAACCTAAATTTATGAATTTGTTTTACAGCTGGATTGAAGCCGGGACAAAAACAGATAAAGGCTTCTACGAAATTCAGATCGACAACGGAAAAGGTTAAACGAAGTTTTGAAGCTGCTTATGGGGCTCCTATTGACTATTCTGAAGCTGGTCCGTCCTAAAAAAGTTGTTTGGAAAGATGATTTAGAGAGGCAAGACTACTTTTCGGACATAGTTATTGAAATTTGACATTTTAAATTAAATTTAATACAGTCATCGAAGTATATACTAAATTAAGTTTTATCTGTTTACATTTTTATAATCGGACAATATAATACATATACATATATTTTTTATGAAAAGTTTAATTAAAAATATACTAATCAAACTTAATGTCAAATACACTTTATTTCAGGTATCAAAAGGTTATGGAAGAATTAAAGGAGAAATTTCAAGCAAGTAACGATCGCAATCTTAGGTTACAAATACTATCATTGTATCCCTATCCCATTGAAAAAACTGCTGACTTCTTTGGAGCAACAAAGTATATGGTGCGTAAGAGCCACAATCTTCAAAAACAGTTTGGGATTCTTCCTAACATTCCAAACATGACAAAAATTATTTGGAAAATTTGGACTTCATGGCGATGGAAGAGATAAAATATAAACAATGGGTGTCCGTCGATCACTGTATGTTAAAAGATATCACCGAAACTCCAGAGGAATACGTGGAATCGCTCACCAAAAAAATTGCACAACTGACAAGACACCACTTCACGAATAAATGTCAGTTGAGTTACTTCAAAAATCTAAAAGAAACTCTGCCCAAAAATGAAGGTGTTTTGGTGGGCAATTTCGCGGAAAACTTCTCATTCATCGTACAAGATTGTGCCCAGGGGTTTCATTGGGAGAACTCGCAATGTACAGTGCACCCATTCATTTATTATTCCAAAAACAATGCAGGAAAACTAATTTGCAAAAGTTACTGCTTCGTTTCAAACCGTCGCAAGCATGATACAATTCTGGTTCATAGTTTTCTCAAAAAATTAATCCTGTGCATCCAACAACAAAATTGAAACCTAACTAAAATTCATTATTTCACAGATGGATGCGTGGCTCAGTATAAGAATAAAACAAATTTTCTAAATTTATGCCATCATTTCAAAGACTTCAAAATTCATGCTGAGTGGAATTTTTTTGTGACATCCCATAGGAAGAATGCCTGTGACGGTATTGGTGGAACGGTAAAAAGAGCAGTCGCCAGAGAAAGCTTACGATGGCCTCTCAACCATCAAATCTTAACAGCTGAGGACTTCTACAATTTCTGCTCTCAAGAATTCCTAACCACTATTGACTTTTTTTATGTCTCTGAGGCAGAAGTTGTAGATGTAGAGCTTTCTTTGCAAAAACATCTGAGTGAACCTATTACTTCTATCAAAGGTACTCAACAATTACATCGCTTCATCCCAATTTCCAAGAATTCATTGAAGGTTTATCCACTCTCTCAGAGTGCACAGTCAGTCGAAATAAGAGAGCTCATTAGAGTTTCTGCTTCGGATCAAGAACATAACACTCTCTCTCAACGCGAAATTGAAACAGGCTCTTTTGTGGGTTGTATGTATGAAAATAAACTATGGCTCGGATTAGTCCAGTCTTTTGACTGTCAATATGATGATTTTCTGATAAAATTTCTCCATCCTTCAGGTGTATGTCCCTCATACGTTTTTCCTGCGCATGATGATGTTTGTCACGTTCCAACAGAAAATATATTTGGGAGTATTGAAGCAAGTTTACGAGGAGGAACAAGAATACAATACATTTTTCCGCTTCAAGAATTAAATAACTTTTCAAAGAAGATAAAATAAATTGTATTGAATGTATACTATTTAAGATTGTCTATATAATATTTCTAAAATTTTTATCTAAGATTTGTGTATCTACTTAATAGTTATAAAAATCTTTTCAAATTCTTTTTTCTTATTATTATATTATTAGTGTCTAAAATTTGGATTCACTGGATGAGAATACTCTCTCTTAATTCATTCTCAAAGACTTGTGTATGTGTAGTATTAGGAAAAGTATTTTATACTCTGATAAGCGCTTTATAAATTAAGCATTATTATTGTCAATATATTCTGTCCCTAAATATAAGAGATGTTATGTATGTACATTGTACATATATTTTAAAAGATTTTTTCTCCTTTGGTTTATCTACATGTATTTTTTATATGAATTGAAAATTGTCTTTTTTTGGACCAACAAGTCTGTAATAAGTCTTCGTCGTCTGAAAAAAGTTTTATTACTTAATTTCAAACTCAGTTTTGAGCCTTATAATAAACTATAAGCTGACTTTTTATTACTTATTATGGTGTACATACATCAAATAAACATTTTTTATTCTTGGTTTTTTTTTCGAAAAATGATATCTTGGCTGCCAAATCGCAAAAAAAAAAAAAAATTACTTTTTCCAAAAAATCATAATTTTATTTTTGTTACCCTAAAAAAATGATACATATTTAGAAATTACAGTTAATTTTACATATTTTATCATTTAAGACTTACTACACTACCACAATTAGGAGCTGAGATATTTACGTTTGAAAATTATTGTTTTTTCATTTGACCAAAATTTGGTCAAGCCATAAAATTTGACCAACTTGACCAATTTTCAAAAAAATTCAGATTTTTGTAATTTGGACCAAAACCAACCCTCACACCAAGTTTCATGAATTTTGGAGATGGTGGAGTGTACATTTGGCACTTTCATTCGTCTATTTGTCCTGGAATTACCCAATCTGAATATACACAGACAGTGCATACAGCTCCCCTGATGATCAATATATGAATTACAAAGGTTAGATGACAGGTTTATTATATATATATATATATTAGGGTGCATTAAACGCCCCATGATTTTCAAAAAGTTGTTGGATTTTAATGTCTATTCCCTCAAATGTTACACTTGTTGGTAGAAGTATGTATGCAAACAATAAATCAAATCGGAGGTGGTCCTGGGTGGCCACCGGCCACTTTTATATATTTAGTAGTGATGCACCGAATATTCAGCAAATATTCGGTATTACTTATAATACTAATATACAAATATTCGGTATTACTATACTTACATTGATTGAAAGTTGAAAATGTATAAAACACAACGCCAATGTCACTACTCCAACTTTGCTCGTTTCCGCAAATTTGGCCTCGCTTTGCGGTCACATTCAACCACTTGAAGAAGATTTTGGAAGTGGTCTTCTCCTCTTGCAGCTGAGACAAAATCAGTTGTGAGCTTTACTGCTCTCTCCGCAGGGTCATTCACAACATTTAACCCATCCACAATGGACTTGGCTGCCTTGAAGTGGTCATTGTTCTGCCAATTGTCAACATCCTCTGTTAGGAAGGTCATATCCAGGTGAAGGAGGTTCACTGTAAACCACGAGTCCTCGTTCACAAGATCAGCCAGGGTTGTCGCTTCTGTAATTTTTGGAAATGACGGTTTGCCATATCCAGAACCATAGCGGTGTTTTGGAGTGCTTGGCATTTCATCTGGTTGTATGGCCAGTAACACATCTGCAAGGGCACGATGCTCCTTTTGAGGTACTGCATTGCTGAACAGTGCCAAAACAACCAGTTCTGGGGTTAAATACCACAAATGTCTATCAAAGGCTTTCACAGCGCTGACTGAAATGATTGAGTTGACAGCTTTATAGTTGAGCAGAGTCTTGTATAAGCACAAATCAAACCATGGGGCATTTGAAGCAGACTGACATATGAGCCACCAATCACAATAAATATAAACAACAAAAACAACAAACTCCTTCAGTTTTTCCTGTTGATGTTGTGTTGTTACAGTTCCTCGAGGTAGTACAGAAATTTGCTCTTCAAGTAGGCATATTTTGATGGAATAAAGAATCTTTGACATCCACCTTGCTTTATGCATGGCCCCAGGTCTGTGGAGTGTTCCTTGTTTTGTGACATCATCATCGAGGACTACCTGGCAGAGTTGTGCCATTTCCTTGTAGTCTTCCCTACAGTATGAAGCGCTTGTGCGGATTGTGCTTAAAACCTTGTTTTTGCAGGATAAAAGCAGTTGTTGTGCATTGTCATTGTACATTGAAATGTCAATTTTGGTTAAACTTTCATCCTTTGCATGCGATATGCGTTCCCAATTCTTCTGGAATCTTTGGAACAAAGATGCTTCTGGAGACTTTGATGTCTCAATTTTGAGAGCGTCAAACACATGATCCAGGATTACCTCTCCAACATGATGGCGACATGCACACCACAGAAGAGCACGGTCCAGTTTTGATTGAATGGTAACACAGGCAGCTGTAACGTGTCCAGTGTTTGATGCTGTTGTGTCAAAACATAAGTTGACAACTGACTGTTTGCACTTCCATGAATGTAGAAACGTGTAAGTGTGCTCGGCAATGATGTCACCTGATGACATATCACTTCCACGAGGATATCTAGCCACTCCCAGTAGCTTTACATCAGTGGCATTCCCAACCAACACTGGCAATCTTTCTTCCTTGCCATTCTTGTTTGTGAGCGTATGCATCTGCTTGCCATCCCAGTGAAGTGTTGCAGCTGTTGGGGCGATCCAATTTTCTCGAATATCTTTGGCGATAGCACTTGTTATTGATCGTCAAGCCTTATCAGCAGTTGAATACGACTTGGCCACATGACGTGGATCACCTCCTGCCTCTTGAATTACAGCTTCGGTGAGCACAGCCTGTTGAACAGGAGTTATGTTTAGTCGAGTAGCAACAGACACGACTGAAGGCCTTTTCAGAATATCATGAGGAATAAAGGCAGACGTACCTGCATATGTTGATCTGTGGTGACTACGCTTCCTTTGAAGCTCTGGAATTGCCTCTTCTTCAGTTTCTTCCAAGCTATCTGCAGAGGCACTATCATCAGAGCATACAGAACTTTTCATCTCTTGTACACTGGATGATTCATGACATTCTCGTCTTGAAGCTTCCGCTAAGATGCGTTTTTCTTTTCTACGATCTTTATCAGCTTTCTTCTTGTCAACACTACCAAATGAGGCTACTCTGTCAGATTTCATTGACTCTAAAAATGCTCTATCTTCCTCATTCTTAATGTTTGTCATTGCATCTTTTGTCCATACACCAAAGGTCTTATCAAGACGTTCATTCATGGATTGCAACTTAGCCAAAATGTTTGGAGATTCTCTGCGAGAAACAGGTATTTGACGCAATTTGTTATTGTCATTAAGAAGGTCAAGTATTAGTTTGCAGCATTGATGGTCTGAAAGCATAGGAATATTTGCTTTAGTGTAGAATGTTTTCAGCTGGATAAGGACTATGCTGGCAGATTTCCATTTGAGTGGCTGTGTTTGTTTGCCTTCACATATTTCTTTCTGGATGTGCCACATCACGCATCGAAGAACCTGCCGGCAAGTTGGGAGGCGGACTCCTGTCAATGTACCATCTCCTTCTGTAAGAGCATTGCCAAGACCAAAAATGGCACTTGCTAATCTGGTCTTCTTAGCTTCCATTGTTTCTGAAAGACAATAAAGGATATTATTAGACTATAAGTGAAGTTTCGTTTATGGTACATGTTTTATCTAAATCACCCCTTTAGGGTGCATCAAACGCCCTTAGGTTCTTGGATTTTAATGTCTATTCTCTCAAATGTTATGTAAATCACCCCTTAGCAACTCTATATTAAAAGAAACAATGTAAGTAGTCAACTGGTTGGTAAATAAAAAAAATAGATATTTTTACATAGCGTGGCCCCCGAAAATTGCCGTGAAAATATAAAAGTGACTGGTGGCCACGCAGGACCACCTCCGATTTAATTAATTTTTGGCATACACACTTCTAGCAACAAGTGTAACATTTGAGAGAATAGACATTAAAATCCAAGAACCTAAGGGCGTTTGATGCACCCTAATATATATATATACAGGCATACCTCGCTTTATGAATTATTGCGTTCCCAGCGCCCAATCGTAAAGTGAGGCATCGTAAAGCGAGGCATTATTTCCCATAGGCTTAATGTTATACTAAGGGATACGTTCTTGGAACAAATTTATTAAAAAAAATCGCAAGAAAAGGTAATAAAACGATAATTTATGCAGCAATGGTTTAATGAAATGAAAAACAAAGCAAAGATATATGCAAAAAGAGAGACACAAAGTTTAATTTTTATTTGACTCATTGAAGCACCTTCAGACGCACTTGTAGATGCAGTCGTGGATGGAGGACTCTTGAAAAATGCATCCAAAGTGGTTTGTTTTAAAGAAGATTTTTTCTTTTCAGATAAAAATGCTCCGCCAGTGAACAAACACACGCACGAACGATATGTACTTATTTTTGACATGTACGATTTATTTTTGACATTTAATAGTTTTTTTAACTATTTATTTTTTATTTCGTTTAAAATAAAATTCGTAAGCCCGGGGTATCGTAAAGCGAGGTATTACTGTATATATTTATTTGTGTATATATATATATACAGACAGTAGACTCTCAACTTATGCGGGGTTAAATTCCTGGGACCTGGCGTAAGGCCAAAAACCATGTAAAGTCAGAAACCAAAAAAATCCTCTAAATCACTATATATTGTAACTCTGTTATATGTATAACATACCTACAACACAAAAGTGATGCAACTGGCAATGTTAAATTCCTTCCAGCATGCCATAACACACTTGTTAGTGCCATCCTCCATGGCATTGCAAATGTGGACGAAGGTGAGACTGTGTACGCTGCCTTAAAGCACTGAAATTGTAAAATTATAACCCGCGTATAGTTGAAACCGTGTAAGAAAAATCCACGTAAGTTGCGAGTCTACTGTGTATGTATGTGTGTGTGTATATATATATACACACACACACACATATATATATATATATTTTTTGTTTCAAAGTATGACCGCTCATGGCCACCAAAAGAAAGGTGGATAGCAGAGCGAACACAGGACGAAGACTATGAAACAGCGAACGGAAGTGAACAATAGACAGGGAGGAGGGGGGGGGAAAAAAAAAAAAAAAAAAAAAAAAAAAATCATCAGAGTCAAAACCGGTAAAGAAGACGGGAGCGAAGGAGGAAGGAGAACAACCTGGTTACCGAAAAGTAGGGACCTTCCGATAGAATAGCGCCAAGCCTATCACAAGGCCCGACGCTCTCCAAAAAGGGAAAATACTCTGCACGCAGCGCAGAGTAAAGCGGACACTCCACCAGCAGGTGGGCAATTGTGAGTACGATGTTACAATCGGGACATCGGGGCACCTGATCCCCGGCCATAAAATAGCCATGGGTCAGGTGGGTGTGGCCAATACGGAGGCGGGCCAAAGCCACCTCCTTATGGCGCGACCGATGGAAGGAAGAGGCCCAACATCCCAATTTGGGTTTAATCTTGCAGAGTTTGTTATTTGCAGCGCCATCCCAGCGACTCTGCCACCGGGAGCGCAAAAACCTACGGAAGCCAGGGATATAATCGGAAAAGGGGAGGGACACGGGTGAAACCTGTAGTCGGCACGCTGAACGGGCAGCTCGATCGGCAGCCTCATTTCCAGCCACGTTAACATGGCCATCTGTGAAGACCGCAACACATGCAGAGTGACATGCTGCATGCTGAAGGAACAGAGACCGAAATAAGGCAGAGTCAGAATCGGCCCTGCGAACGGGGCGCAACGCCCTACAGCACGCAACAGGGGTGCTCTCCCAAGGTGCAACACCCCTGAGAGACCGGTATAACGGATGGAGGAGGAGTGCCCATACCATCGAGGAGGGAGGTCACCGTGTCGGTGAAATACCAACCCCCATCCCAGCAGAACGCCCTCTCAACCACCTAGAACAGAGGAGAGGTGAGAAGACGGAGGATCTGGAGATAGTGCTTAGCAATGAGGAACGACCTCCGATCCTCCAAGGGAGGGATGTCGCACTCAACCTGCAGACTATCAACCGGAGAGGAGCGGAAGGTGCCAGATGACATGTGCAGTCCTCTAGAGAGGACCGGATCCAGTATCCGAAGGGCCGTGCGGGAGGCGGAGCCATACACCACACTCCCATAGTCTAATTTGGACTGTACCAGGGACACGTACAAACGGAGGAGCGTCCGCCTATCCGCGCCCCATGTAGTATGCGACAGATGTCCCAGCAAATCCAGGGTACGTCTCGCGGACTCGCGCAGCCGGCGAAGGTGGGGAACCCAGCTCAAACGGCTGTCGAAAACCATACCCCAAGAAGAGTACTAATGGAACGAGGGCCAGAGGCTGACCCCCGAGTGTAAGGTGAAAGGCCGGGATGGCGCCGGATCCCCGTCTCCTCGACGGAAGGAAGGCCACACACGAAGTCTTCGGGGAAGACAGCGTAAGGCCCACCGACGACGCCCAGCGTTCAACCCGATTGACCGCGAGTTGGACTTGCCTCTCCACGAGGGGGGGACTCGTCCCCGCGGCATAGACAGCCAGATCATCTGCGTAGATGGAACAGCGCACCGAGGGCGGAAGAGCTCCCGGTAGCGCAGACATAACCAGATTGAAGCAGGAGACGCTTAAAACACACCCCTGGGGCACCCCCTCCTCCTGAACATACAGGTCAGATAGGGCCGCCCCATTACGGACGCGGAAAGTGCGACGGCAGAGGAAGCTGCGAAGAAACGTGGGCAAAAAGCCCACAAAATCAAGTGACTTCAAACGGTCCATGACAACTCCCCGACGGGTCGTGTCATAGGCATTTTGGACGTCGAAAAAGACGGCCAGAACAAGATTCCGGCGGGAAAATGCCTCCCGTACATCATGGCCAAGGAGGAGAAGGGGGTCCAGAGTACCCCGAAATCGACGAAAGCCATACTGGGTCTGGGGGTATAACCCAAGCGACTCCAGTGTAAAGGAAAGTCGGACGGCCACCATCTTTTCAAGGAGCTTGCATAAGCAGCTCGTCAAAGCAATAGGCTGATAGCTGGCCACCTCCGCCGGATCCTTCCCCGGCTTAGGTATCGGGACCACAATCGCCTCCCTCCAACGGGAAGGGAACGACCCCTCAACCCACACCCGGTTGAAAAGATCCAGCAAGAAGTGCAGGGCCATCGGGTGCAGATTCCAAAGAAAGTCATACGGAATGTCATCAGGGCCAGGGGCGGAAGAACGACGGGTTGCCAAGGCAGCCCGAAGTTCCCGCATCGTAAAGAGATGGTTATAGGGCTCGTTCCCAGGGGGCGGGAACGTGACCTCCGATAAAGGGCGATCCGCAGCTGAAGGCGAACGGGAAACTGCAGCAAAAGGACCGGCCAGCCGATCAGCCACAGCAGCAGGATCCGAAAGGAAGCCGTCCCCGTCCCGAAGGACAGGGCGACTAGCAGGGACTGGCTTCCCCCCGATACTACGTACCTTCCGCCACACAGCAGCAGAAGGGGTAGATGAGATGCTGGACACAAAAGCACGCCAAGAGGCCCGATGGGCCAACTTGAGAGTCCGGCGGGCGAAAGCCTTCACCCGCCGCATCTCAATCAAGTGGTCCGCGTGCCGGGTGCGGTGGAAGCGGCGCGTTGCCCTCTTCCTCTCGCACACCGCCTGGTGACATGCCAGAGTCCACCACGGGACGCTACGAGTCCGCGGGTTACCGGAAGATCAAGGAATACAGTCCTCCGCGACGTCCATCACCACCCGCTCGAAGAACTCCAAGCTCTCATCCACAGAGCCAAAGCTCAATACCGAACGGACAATGAAGGAACGAGCTCTGAAAGATGGCCAGTCAGCCCGCACAAGGCACCACCTCGGTCGAGACGAGACGCCCGGCTGCGGTCCGACCGGCTCAAGACAGACTGGGTAATGATCACTGCCATAAGAGTCCCCTAACACCTTCCACGAAAAATCGAGTAAGGCATCGAGGGACACCAAGGAGATATCAATACAGGTAAATGAACCCGTGGGTTCGTGGAAGTAAGTAGGTTCACCGGAATTGAGGCACGCAAAGAAAAGTTCCTCCATTAAGGAGAGTAACATACCAGCAACATTAGTCGACCGAACATCTCCCCAAGCCGGGTCGCGACTGTTAAAGTCCCCGAGGAGGAGAAACGGTCGAGGCAGTTGCAGCACCAACTCGCGAACCGCGTCGTGAGGAGGGTCATGAGGAGGAATATAAATCGAGCAGGCAGTGTACTGGCGATCTAAAAAGAGCCGCACAGCCACAGCCTGCAAGGAAGTGCGAAGAGGCACACCTCGTGATGGTAACGAATGATGCACGTAAATCGCCGCACCCCGCCGGCGTGTGTGCTCATCCGGGGGTGCAAGGGAAACCAACATAGCCAGAGAGACGAGGGAGTCCCTGAGTCCCTGCGCAGCCAGGATAGTCTCCTGGAGACAAACACAGGAAGGCCGCTCGCTCTCCAGCAGGGAGGCAAGGTTCTCCCAGTTAGCTAAAAGCCCCCTACAGTTCCAATGCAAAATGGAACTGTAAGGGGAAGCGGCATTATAAGAGGCAGAGAAAACAGAGAAATAGCCACGGACCAAGCTGAGCAGCAAACTCAACGGTCCGTAACCAGGGACGGAATCGGCTTCCCCGACTCACCCCGAACTGGGGGGGGGGGGGGGGGGGCACCGACTCCGCATCTACTTCACCCGTAGTAGAACGAGAAGTGGAGAGTAGAACAGGGAGGTCAGAGGGGGGCTCTCCCTTGCGGGGGGAGAGACGACGAGACGGGCCCAGCCGAAACCCCCAACTCCCCACCAGAGGGGGACTGGGGGGAACCAGTTCGAGGGCTCGTCAAACCAGACAAGCACTGACGGGGGGGGGGGGGAAGGTCGACCACAGGTGGGAGAGGTAGATCCAGGAGACCCGACCACTCTCAGCAGGAGCCGAAGGGAGAGAGACTCCATGAAGGAGGGCCAGGCTCCTCTCGACCGGGTCTATCATGGGAACAGAATCAGTAATCGAGGGTATCATGGGAACAGAATCAGTAATCGAGGGTGTCATGGGGCGGTGTACCTCGACCGACACCCGGACACTGGTCGGGGCACCGGGAGGTGACGCCTCACCAGCCCTCCGTATAGAGAGGGGTCCCGAGCGGATCAGGGGCAGCGCGCCGCTTCCCCTCCGGTGAAGAAGGGGAAGCAGGGCGAGCAGCAGTCAGGATCGGGTCGGAAGGACTCTGACTCCGACCACGGCGACGCTTCCTCCTCCCCTTCGGGGCATCACCCTCCCCACCCGAGACGAGTAGGCAAGGACCCAGACCCCAAGGCCGGAGAGGGAGAAGGGGCACTTGTAGGCAGGGAATCAGATGGGATGTCTGAAAGTGAGGCAGAGGAACAAGAAAGACCCGCGGCGCCAGGAGGACCACCAACCCCCGGAACTTCCAGGGGGGGCACCACTCCGGTAGACGCCGGGGTAGCACGGGAGGGGCCCGAGGACCCACCAGGGCCGAGCCGCAGCGTAGGACAACCCCCGCCGCGGCTCCCGGTCACGGACCCTATCGCGCGCCTCCCGTGCACTAAGGAATTCGGTAGTCCTTAAGGACCGCACCTCGAATTCAAACTTGAAAACGGGGGTCCCGAGAGGAGGAAGGGTGGGCCCCCGAGCAGTTCGAGCACCGCGGGGGCTTCGTGCACGGGGTAGGGTGCGCAGGCCCACCGCAGCGGACACATAGCTTACCCTCACGGCGGCACGCAGAGCTAACATGGCCGAACCGGTTGCAGCCAAAGCAGCGAACCGGGTCAGGCACATATGGTCACACCGAAAACTCTCACGACCGGCGATCACCCATGCCCCAGAACACCTGGGCCAGAGGCACAAGGGAGTCAAAGGTCAGGAGCAGACGAGCAGATGGGGTAAGAGCACCATCCCGGCGCGACGAAAAGCGGAAGACCCTCATTACCCCCTGGGGGGAAAGATCCTCCTGCAACTCGCCAACTGGGATTGACAGCAGATGGGAAGCGAAAATGGTGCCCTGACAGCTATTCAATTGCGGATGGGGAGTCACAGAAACTCTGCAGCCCAAGACATCCTGCAACTGTAGAAGGGACCCAGTCACCCCCGAAGAACGGGACTTCAAAAGAAGAGACCCATCCTTCAGAGGGCGGATATCATAACGACAGGGAACCCCTATCGTCTTAAGGCGCTGAAACACCCGTTCCGAGTTGCCCGGAAGGGAGCCAGCGGAAGGGCGGAGAACAAGGAACCTGTCCACCGGACAGAAATTGACAGCGGAGACATGCCCATGTGTAACGGTAACCGAGAGTGGGCGAGAGAACAAGGGCCGCGAAGACCCCGCCCTACGGCCACCACTAGTCCGGCCACGAGAGCCAGACGCCGCAGAGGACGAGAGGGGGCCATACGGCTTGAAGGTCAATCCAGCGGAGGCAGAGGCCGCTGAACGACCAGAAGTAGTAGTCTTATCCAAATCCAAGGGCGGGCCAGTCATCAACAGGAGGGGAGTGAAGTTTAGAAATAGAACCCATAAACAATAGCTTTACAAAAAAGGCAGCCTCGGACCCAAGGCGATGCACCATCCGCCGCTGTATTCTTCAAGGCGCAGGCCCAACGTCCCGGGTAGCCCGCCCCCCAACCCGACTGTCGTTTTAAAAACAGCAGATTGGCACTACGGAGATTTGTCCATTAAGGGCCAAGCAAAGACCCAATCCAGACGCAGCAGCGGTCCGGGCGCCCGTACCATCCCCGGAGCGATGCCCCCGGCGGGTGCACCCGATGACCCCAAGACTGCAAATACAAACAGAGCGGGGGGATACTACGATTGATAGAGGCACAGGACCGAGTCAAGACAAAAGAAATTCCGGGATGGAAAAAAAAAGGGGGAGCAAAAAGAAAAGAAAGGGGGGGGGGGGAAAAGGAAGGGGAAAAAAAAAAAAAAAAACGCAACTAGGTAACTCTTCGCCCACACCCTGCGAGGAGTTGAGGAAACCTCAACAACCCACGAGGTGTACGAGCCCCCTCGGCCCGGCAAGCCTGAGTACCTAATCCAGGGGGATATATATATATATATATATATACACACACACACATATATATATACATACATACATATATATGTTAACCCCTCCGTCTATGGCCCTGGGTTGGTTCGAAGTCGATGGGGGTTCTGGTTAGGAGGCAGCAACGGACCTGTTACTTGCAGTAGTTTCTTCTATGCTACTCTCCGAGTTCTTCTTTAGTGGCTCGGAGGATTCTGAGAGGCTTATTAAATTCTTTGAGGTTTCTCCCCGATTCTTCTTGTAACTTATCGGGAGATTCTAATGACTAAGTTTTCTGAAGAGAGCACGGCTTGAAGGGGAAAATAAAAAGTTTCTCTTACTGTAATTTACTTCTAAAAAATGTACAGGTAGTGCTCTGAATTTTACAGGGGTAGAGGTTCGACCTCTTTCAACCATGGCTCAGGCCAGAATCTAAAAAAAGTTAAGGAGGCAAGGGGCCTCTGCCCCCTCCTCACAGTGAGGCTGCTAACACGGGAGTGTTAATCGAAGTAATCGAAGTGAAGTCTAAGAAGAAGAAGAAGTGACATTATTTTACAATTACTTGATTTATGTTATCTAAATATTGGGGGAATGCAGTTGAAGGTTAAGTTTCCCCCTTTTTAAACACATGATCAGATGAAAGATTCAAAAAAAAAAAAAAAAAAAAAATTGTATTTTTCGCCAAGTCTACATTTCCGAAGGTGATATAATTTCATAGTAGTACATAAGTACAATTTGAGTACATGACTGAGTACGTATTAATTTTGGTTCATTACAATTACGATTACAATTACCAATTAATTCATATTCACTTATTATTGTTTAATTACACTTCCATTTAAAGTACATTACAAGTTATTATCATTAATTACAGTTTCATTAAAGCACATTACTACATTATATATTAAATTATGATCGTTTAATTAAAGTAGTTTCATTAAAGTACATTACATCATTTACAATTCTTACAGTGTTTTTATATGTATATATGGTTATAATATATGGTTACTAGCACAACACAAGTACACGAGACATGACACACATGATATAACATAATGCATGATAAAGTTATAAATTTGAATCAGAGCGAAAGGAGATATTTATCTTAGAAGCATTCGCTTCTGCCGTAGTTAGCGGAATTTGATCACTTAACTCAGCATTTTCGAGTTCATTGCGGGAGGTGATATAATTAAAAATAAAAAAAATAAAAAAAATACGAGAACGTATTTGTGCATTTTCGAACAAATGCATAAAGTTTTGCGTTTCACAGACTGACACGAGTAAAAATGAATATTTAATAAAATTTATATAGGATAATGGTCAAGATAAGATATGGACATATAGATGAATATGGTTGAATAATAATATTTATACTACATAACATATAAATAATGACTTCTATAGAGTGTACAGTTTTTATGATGATGTTAAAGAATTTTCATACATTGAATACTAGAGATATGATGAAGGGAAATTAATGATGGGAAAATGTGACATCATAGTTATTGAAT
This sequence comes from Bathynomus jamesi, assembly GCA_023014485.1. Classification (NCBI taxonomy): domain Eukaryota; kingdom Metazoa; phylum Arthropoda; class Malacostraca; order Isopoda; family Cirolanidae; genus Bathynomus; species Bathynomus jamesi. The sequence continues at coordinate 82,501 of JAJOZX010009116.1, read as the reverse complement.
TTGTACATCTATTACAAATCATTATTAGGAAGATTTACAAGAACGAATTAGAGACAAAGAGTGGGTATTAATGACTAAGAAGTACAACTACGGGTTCCAATCCTGTTATATGCAATGTGTATGCATAATCTAGGGTCGAGGGCGAGATGCAAGACAATCATAATTAATTATAATAACTTCTATAACAAATGAAAAATGAATATGACTAAACCATAGAAATGGTAGACCATAGGGTCATGACACAAACGAAAATAGAAAGCTACAAATAAATTTTTTATCCAAACTCGCATTAAGCGATTTTGGTTCTTATGTAAAAATGAATATTGATTATTCGTTGTTCATTTTTACATATATATACACACACACACACACATATATATATATATATATATATATATATATATATATATATATATATGATGAATAAAACCATGAAGGAAAGGAAACAGAATGGTGCTCAAGCACTTTCGTCTAATGACATCCTCAGGAACACTGAAGTACATAAAGAGTTACAGCCTATATATAGGTTACAGAAAATATATATATATATATTATATATATATATATATACAATAAACGGAGAAACAAAATTAAAGGATTGTGGGAGGGGCACAAATATATAAGGAAAAACTATCGATTTTTAGCACAAGATTAAATGAATTGTTTCCAACCAATGTTATAGATAAAAAAAAAATATATACAAATTTATACTGGAAATCTACCCAGGTTTTAGCACACTGCTCTTTTTGTATATAAAAATTGAAAAATTATCGATTTTTAGCACAAGATTAAATGAATTGTTTCCAACCAATGTTATAGATAAAAAAAAAATATATACAAATTTATACTGGAAATCCACCCGGGTTTTAGCACTCTGCCCTTTTTGTATATAAAAATTGAAAAAATAAAAGTTATTAGGGTGGCATCAGTGGCGTAGCGTGGGGTGTGCGGGGTGTGCGGACCGCACAGGGCAGCCACTTTGGGGGGCGGCCAATTTTGGCCAAGGCTGGCATTATGGTACAGTATGGTACGAAATACCATATTGTTTTCTATGTTTTAAATTGAATTATTAAATTTGTTTTTTTATTGTCTATCACCACAGTTTCAATTTTCATCATTATTACATTGTTCCTCAATCAATAAAATGTAAATCCTTTATATATGTGTGTTTGCTGTAGTGGAAGGTATGTTACGTTTAAGGAAGTGGGCGGCCAAAACCCACACTACGGCACTGGGTGGCATACAAGTTTACCAAAGATTTAGCGTTCTACCTTTCTTATCTAAATCTGTTCTGACAGAATTCAAAATAACAGGATCGAGTTGAAAAAAGATAACGATAGATTGATCAGTTTTGACGTTTGTTCATTGTTTACAAAAGTGCCGATTGACGATATGCTTGACTTTCTCTCCCAAGAATTCAATAAGTATGACCTGCCACTACCTTCACACATTGTTTTGCAACTTATTAAGCTTTGCGTCAAAGACTGTAAATTCACTTTCAATAACGAGTATTATCAACAAGTTTTTGGGATGGCCATGGGCAACCCCTTGTCGCCCCTCCTCTCCAATATTTATATGGAGTTTTTTGAAATTACTTACATTCCGAGAATCCTGGGGGTTGGCATCCCTTGGTTGCGGTACGTCGACGATATTTTGTGTATCTGGCCCATGAATCGTGACCTGGATAACTTCCTCCTTCAGTTAAATGATCAAGTCCCCTCCATTAAGTTTACTTTAGAAGTGGAACAAGACAATTCAATCCCATTTTTGGATGTGCGTGTACATAGGGAAAGCCCACCCAGGTTTTAAGTTTAGTATCTATCAGAAAAAAACAAACAATTTGTCCTATGTACACTTTTACTCGGGACATGACACCCCCACTAAGAAGGCCATTTTTTCTTCAATGTTTCTCCGCACCCTTAGGATCACCAGTCCGGAATACATCGATGCCGAATTGGAAAAAATCAACAGTATTGGAAGTGATCTGTGTTATCCATCTGCATTTATGGAATCTTGTCTCAACAAGGCAAAATGAAATTTCCATCGTGTCAATAATAACACTCGTACTTTGTCAAAAAATATTTTAGTACTTCCATTTTTCCCGGGCTTTTTAGGCATTGCTAATGTACTTAAACTTTTGGATATTAATGTAGTATTTTCATATAACAATATTATGAAAAATATCATAGTAAAAAATAGCCCTACCAATAATTCAGGCATTATTTATAAAATTGATTGTAAACAAAGTGATTCCTTCTACACTGGAGAGACAGGAAAGGATTTGCACACACGTGTAAAACCACATCAATATTCCGTTAGAACGGGACAGTCATCCAGTGCCCTTTTTGTCCATTTGTCAGAGTTATCCCACTGTATTGACTGGAATAATGCTTCAATTTTGTTTCACTCAAGCAACATTGTTAATAGAAAATATTCTTGAGTCTGCCATTATTCAACTTACAAATAATTTCAACATTAGCCAGGACCTTTTTTTTGCTTGATCCTGTTGTTTTGAATTCATTCAGAACAGATTTTGACAAGAGGGGCAAAGTGCTAAAACTCTGGTAGTTTTTCCTTATAAATTTCCTTATAAATTATAAACTTGTTATTTATTTCAGTGTCCCTGAGGATGTCATTGGATGAAAGCACTTGAGCACCATTCTGTTTCCTTTTACCTTCAAGGTTATTTTCGTAATATATATGCACCTTTGTTGAGCATAGACTAGCATTAGTGACTACAAATCAGGGTTGTACTGGATAAATACCAGGTAGATAGATACCCACTTACCCACCTGGGCTGGGTTTTTTTTCAGTAAAGTTTTTTTATATTTTTTATTAAAATTAAAAAATTAGGATCCAATTTCAATAGTGAATATGATTCAACATTATTCAATTGTTGTTAATGAACTTCAATTTACTAAAACCTGTCATTTTCTTTTGGAAACAGACTGAGTTCTTAGTTAAATATGATTTTGTAAGCCTACTAAAGTGATGGAAATATGAAAGTAGAAAATCAGATCTTTTCTGCAAAACTTTATTTTTTATCTGCCAACAGTATATTGTAAATGCAAGTGTATTCATTCATGAAATAAGAATTTTTGTTTTTTTATACTAGGTTCTTACATCTGCCAAAAGTGTACTGTAAATCTAGTTGTAGCTATTCACTCATGAAATAAGAGTGTGTTAATTTTGAAGCCTGCTTTATGATGATTTCTAAACATAATAAAGCACATATCTATGTTATCTAAGCATAAGAGGCTTGAAGTATTTGAGAGACCAATAAAATGCAGTTTCACCCAATAAAAAAAATGGGTGGGTTTTGTTTTTTACAACCCTGCATGAAACATGCCAGGACATCCAGAATCACTGCAGCAATGACTCTAGTAGAAGATAATGGCAATGATGAAGACAGTGAAAGTCCCCAAGCAAAGCAAAAACCAGGGATGGGGAGTCGGCCAAAAACAACCGACTCCCGAGTCGGTATTTTTAAAAACCGACTCCGACTCCCGACTCCTGACTCTTTCCTTATCATGCTGATCTACAACCTTATAAATATTGGGATGTTTGTTTCGTAGATGGCGTTTCAAGTTTGAGGCTCTAGTTGGAGCATTAGCATGTTTCCCAGTGTAAGCACTAATTTTTGCATTACACTCTTTACCATCCTTTTCTACTTGACAAATAAAAAATACTTTCATCCTCATTTAGCTTAAAATATTGAAAGACTGCTGATTTTCTACTAGGCCCACGACTCATTACTAATAGGGGCTAATTAAATTAATAATTAATATATTGCTAATTTTTATATGGTACCTAGTATCCTAAAATAGAAATATGAAATTCATTTGCTAAGATTTACCAGAACAATAAATCAAATGTGGAAATGTGAATCTAGAATTAGTTCAGGAAGATATTTATTTAGGGCAGAGTAGTATTCTGGTAAATTGTTGGCATATAGAAATTGAATCAAAGAATCGGGAGTCGGTCGTTTTTACCGACTCCCGACTCTTCAAAAAAGCCCCAACTCCCGACTCCCCACCTCTGGCAAAAACAACATCAATGCCAAGTCTCCAAGTGCAATGGAAATAAAACAATGGACATCTGTTTTGTATGTAAAACAACAGTGTGTTTTTACAACCAGTGAAGTTGTAAAACATTGTATCTGTGTTAACTGCACCAACCACTGAACTTTGTAGATAATTTCTCCTACATATTTGTGTATTGTTAAGCATGCTAGATGTATTTTTTTTAAAGAGCCTCATATTCATTTTCAGACCAGTTTTATATTTTTTTGGCATTTTTCTTCATTGAAAATAAAAACTATTTTGTAAAGAAAGTCTTAAATAAAAATGATAGGTACAGTAAATAATGGTGTATGAATTTTAAAATGTTGTAACAGGTAAGTTTTTAAATTGACTACACATTTTTGAGTTAGTACATTAATTTCTCTAAGCAATGGTCAGAATGACTACAACAGCCATTCTAGGGGGTAAGAGTAGCCAGCCATTCTAGTGTTAAACAGATTCTGAATTGCTGTAAGACCCTTACAACTAAAATGGTAGAAATAATTTCATGTGGAACCATTCATTGCAATAATATTCAAAATAATTTTAAAGACTTTTCAAAATTTATTAATTTTTTTTTAATTACGCATTAAAATTTGTACTGCATTACTTCAATATTAGGGAATATAAATTTTCTTGAAGTTTCCCAATAACTATTTTGAACAAGAAAATGAAAGCAGTTTCATAAACATTTTAAGTCCAAATTTATGATATTTATCTTGATTTGAAACTTGCATGGTAGTACATATCCATCAAAAATGGCATACATTATCTCAAAACCCATTTGCCACTTCACAAACCTCTCCCACTCCTGTTTCTGACAACTCTTGTACTAACTTACTCCATCCTTACACCTTTCATACATTCTTCCTTTACTATACCTTTTTCCACAATTCTACAGCATTGCATTCCAGTTTTCTTCTCATGCATTACCCCATTCATATGCACATTAAATAGCCTTGTCATTCTCCAACATTAGTATTGAACCAGTCACTCAACTACTCACCCTTAACACTTACAAAAGCATTATTACTTACATAAAAACCTGTTATATTTAACTACTTTGTACTGACACCACACATTCTAAGCACTTTTATGAGGCAGATTTATTTCCTTCATGACTACTTTTTTAAATTCATAAATGGTACACTTTTAAAAGAAGTTCAGAAGCAATTACTTTTTGTCAGACTATTTTTGGAAATTGCTTTTTTGTGAAAGATTAAATATTTTGGCATTTGATTTTCTTAGTTTATCTTCTTAAGTTTGGGAGAGGATTATTATTTTTTATTATAATCCTAGGGTTGTCTTTTGTCAAAATATGTTTGGATATTTTAATTAATTTATTTCTCTTACTTTTCTCAATGAAGGGCTTCCAACATTCTTCAGGTCACAATCACTGACTTCTTTTTCATAATCATTGATGTCTAATGGATCATCTTTCACAGAAATATCCATCAATCCAGTTTTGACCAGCAAACTCTGAAATTAACCAAGTACCTAAGATCAATTTCACAAGTTCATTCTAGGATAAAATGCCTTATTCTTTCATCTGATCTATTAATAAAAGTGATAAGCTAAATTACTCTCAAGAGCCAAAGTTAAAACTTAATTTATGGAGTTAGGTAAAAGTGACTTATAAACCATCTGGAATGCACTGCAAGTTCTAAGAATAAAAATAATGTCCAAATGAAAGAAATAATAAAGAAATTATATTTACCATAATTTTTAAGAATAAATTCTAGCCTTAAATCCCACATCTACCAGTTAAACTATGAGTATATGAGGTGTGCTCAAAAAGTTGCCAAACTGGTCATGCTGCACTCACATCACATGATGTGCATGCCCATCATGTGATACATGTTGTACCATGACTCAGTTTGTGTCTGTAGATGGTTACCACTTGTTGATATCATATTTTCTCCCAATATTTACTGTTTTGTGAAGTCATTTTATATGTTTTGTCACATTTTGTGCATTTGAATAATGTCTACTATTGAAGAATGTGTGTGCATAAATTTTGTGTTACGCTGGGCAAGACTGCTTCTGAAACCCATGCCATGCTGAACACAGCATTTGGCAATGATTCCTTAAGTTGGACAACCACTTTTGAGTGGCACAAGCACTTTAATGAAGGCTGAACATTGATGGATGACGATGCAAAGGTGGGACAACCTTCCGCTTCAAGAACTGATGACACTCGTGCTTGTGTTTGCGAAATGATTCAAGGGAACCATAGACTGACAGTCAGGGAAGTCACAAAGTGGACATTTCAATAGGATCATGCCACACAATACTTGGAGAGAATTTGGGGATGCATTGTGTGTCAGCCAAATTTGTGCCACAAATCTTGACTGACAAGCAGAAAGAGCAACATGTTGTGTCTGAAGACCTTCAACATGCCAATCTTGATGAAAATCTTCTCAGAAACATCATTAGAGGTGATGTGATGTGGGTGTATGGGTATGATGATGAAACAAAACAGCAGTCATTGCAATGAAGTCCACAACATCCCCAAGACCAAAAAAAAGCATGGTAAGTCCAATCAAATGTGAAGGTAATACTAGTCATTTTTTTAATTACTACAGACTTGTTCATTACAAATTCATCACCAGAGGTCAAACAGTTAACCAACAGTTTTATTTGGAAATACTGAAGCGTGTGGAAGATGCAGTATGGAAAAAATGGCCTGAAAGTTGGGATGCAGGAACATGGATGTTGCACCATGACAATGTGCCCGCACATACAGCATTGTCAATTCAGCAGTACCTGGCAAAGCACAACATTGTAGTCATTCCCAGCCTCCATATTCTCCAGTTCTGTCTTCGGCAGACTTTTTACTTTACCCCAAATTTAAATTTGCATTGAAAGATCAAACATTTCAAAATGTGGAAGAAATTATTCAAAATGCACCAAATGAACTGAAGGCAGTCAGGAATACAGCCTACCAGAAATGCCTTCAAAAGTGGAAATGTCATTGTGAGTGATGTGTGGCTGCACAAGGAGACTACTTTGAAGGGGACGACATCAATTAGATCACGAGTGTTATTAGAACGTTTTTGCAGGATCAGCCCAGGAACTTTTTGAACACACCTCATATATAAAGTGCATAAGTTACTTCATTTACATAATTATCAAGGTTATTCAAAACCTTTCATTACCTGCCCTTCAGGAATGAAGTTTCCATTGTTAAATGTTACTTCTTTAGATAGATTTCCTTCATTGGATTCTATCTTCTCTTCTTTAATTTCAACTTTAATACTCAACATTTCTTCATTAAAATCTAATTCTCTTGAATCATCATCCATTTTCAAACTTGTATTAGTCACTACATATGTGATTTATTTATATAAATAAATGAAGGTCTGAGAAGCAAATGAATCAAAGCCATCAATACATACATATATTATGAGAAATAAGTCACAATTTTTACATGGACTTTATTAATTGTGATACAACCCACAAGGAAAATAAAAAACAATTTCAATCACTTTTGTTTCTCAAGGCATCAACAAAAATTAGAGAGAGAAAATAACATGCACTAGAATCTGTCCCCAAAATGGCTTAATCCATGTGAGAATAATTTTGTGTACTGCATACATTTCTTTGAAACATTTTGAAATATTAATCTTACATTTAATCTCTTCTCAGATAATGCTATTCATCCTGTACAGGCTCAGACTTAATATTTGGAATGGATTTTATATGCATAGGTCCCCAATTTAACAACAATTAATGCACAGTGGTGTCATTAAATAGGGAAAGTCTGTTAAATAGGGGATCTGACTATCCCCTATTTAATAGACAAGTACAGTATTTTACTAAGATTTAAGAAATTTTATTTAGCAGACTTATCTCCTATTTAGACATAGTATGGTATTTTTACCCTATTATCAAACTCTCATAGTGGCATAGGTGAGTGTACAATGTACATGTAAATTCCTAACCATGCAATACAATGTAATGCTATGTATTTTAAGTACTGTACTACTATTACACAAGGAACTTATGTTTCACAGGATAAACTTTGGGCATGGAATTAATGGTGGAGGAATATGACAAAACAAAACTGTACTCATCCCCTATTTAATGAATTTGGAACCCTAACATACCCAATTTACCATACTTATTGCAGGATACCATAATCATCCCCTAGTTAACAATTTTAGGCTAAATTTAGACCTGCTTCACTATAATTTTACAGTACATTTTGGTATTTTTTTGCATGGATACCATACTCATCCACTATTTGATGAATTTGGAACCTAAACATACTTGATTTACTGTACTTTTACCAGACTCATTCCTGATTTAATGGACTTGTACAGTATTATACCCTGATTTTCCGTTTACTGTATTAGCTACTCACTTTTTAATTAGGACTGTTAATTATATTTACTATTAATTATGAAAATGGCTGAACAAGTGTCAACTTAGTGGTTAATGTATATGGCCACCCAAAACATTCTGCATCAGCAACACTTGTGGCCATTTTTTAACATTTCAATCCATTTGTACACACTCTTCTATGGCAAAACTTGATCACCATACTGTACAAATAATCTTCTGTGAATTTCAGCCCTTTACACCCACAGCCCACAAAATATGAATGACAGTACACTGCTCTTTGGTGCAAGTTGAAAGTGGTATGGCCATGTTTACAGCATGATAACAGTGTCAATGTCTCAATCCCACAAAGCAGCAATCTGTATGCCCAGTGACTGCAGTGCTACTGATTGTCAGCAGTGTAGACAATTCTGAGAAAAAAGACAAACTGTGAATACTGTTTGACTTACCCTCATACAAGCATTATACTATCCCAGTTGATTCTGTGGCCATTAATTGCATGAAAAATGTTACACTATTATTTCTACACTAGCTGACATTTTCTTTATGATTTATACTCTTGTTCCTAAAGGCTTGCCTGTTTGGCCATACGAGCCATCCACAACACCTAGGTGAGTTGAATAAAAAACATGGTGATGTTTTCATACTGAAGAGGTTTCAATGACCCAGCAATCTCCTAAGCCCCCTCCTCCAGCAGCACCTGTGCCCAGTAAGCTGACTTCAAGGCCTTTTCTTAGGCGAGTACAGCACAATATTAAACAGGATTAAATATTATTTTATAAATGTTGAAATGATTCTGTGAATATTATGATGTACATTTATTACTATTTGACTTTGCTTTTATCATTAAATTTACTTATTATAATGTTTCCTGGGTCATGACTCCAGATTCCTGGGATCTTGGGAGCATTGCTCCAGTAAATTTGACCATGAGAAAAAGTAAATTTGGGTTTGGGTTTTGTTCATCCGCTAGACATTATGCAATTTTTTTGCGTATACGTTCTTGTACAAACCAATTTTTTTAAATTACAAATTTAGTTATTTTAAGTTTAGTTGGTAATTCCATATTTAACAATTATTTTTATTTTTTGTTAAGCTTCAATGTTTTGATAATTAAAATTTTATTAAAATGTATATTTTTTTAATATAAAATTATCAGGATTGGACTATGTTCCATTGATCTCGGCCAGGTTTGATAAATTGGCCAGATAATTACTTGTGCGGTTTTAAGTAATCCACCATGACTCTAGAATTGAAAAGTTTAGTTAAGTTTAAACTTACTTTTACTTACTTTAACTTACCTACTTTTACTTACTCTTCCTTACTTTTACTAAGTTTAAAACACTTACTTTTACTTACTTTCATTGTACTATATTTACTTACTTTTACTCACTTTTACCATACTATATTTACTAACTTTTACTTATTTTGTATTTTTTCAGGTAGTCAATAATCAATAATGGATCCTAATATTGATGAAGTTGGAGAGAAAAGTGAGGGTGTTAAAAGGGGTTACTTTTGTGGTCAATGCAAGAACAAATATTCAAAGAAGCAAAACTGGGAGGAACATTTTAATTCCAAAAAAAATATTTGTTACAATACAAGAGGTCCCAGAGTTTGGGCCCACAGCTTAGATATTGCAGTAAAGAAATACCAGGATGAAGTGCAGCAGATACGGCAAAGCTAATCTAGAAAATGAAACTTTTTCACTAGATGTTTCACAGACTGAAGAAAGTGCTTCTCCTCCACCTAAGAAACAAAAGGTAAGTGAGGAATCTGCGCATCAGACTAACAAAACTGCTTTAGAGGAATTTGAAAATTCCCAAATCCAGAAGACATTGAATGCAATTTTGCGCCTAACAAAAGAAACTCACCAAGCTGTTGTGGTTAATAAAGAGAAGAGTCAAAATATGCCTTCAAGTTCAAGTGTTGCATCCAAATCTAATAAAGCAAAAAGCAACAAATTTGACATTTCCATAGCCCATTTAAGCAAGTGTAAATCAATACAAGAAATCCTGAACAATGATTTGATCAAATCTACATTCAAATTGATTGGTGGAAAAGAAGGATCTAGGGCATGCTGATGATTCATTTTCAGTACCAAGTGATATAATGGAAAACATTGCAAATAGTGACACTAATATGCCTGATGTAGATATAGCTGTTGAGGATGAAGATGATGATAATCAAGAAGATATTGATGATGCTTCTGATGATAAAATGTTTACATTATATTGCATAGCTTGCACAGACCCCAAAGCATGTGCTTCAGACAAACATTCTAACATAAAAGGTTACTTCAATGTTAAAGATTTAACCTATGTATGCAAACAAGGAGAAAATCAAGAGAGATGGTTTAGAAATCTGAAAACCCACCTGAAGAGACATTTAATTAAACTTCAGCATCATCAAAGAGCTGCTGTTTATGAAGTGATGAAAACATCTTCTCGGAACACTACTAAACGCATAGAAGACTTATGTGGCAACATCTTATACTACATAATGAAAACAAACACTGCATGGTCTCTATATCCAGTACTTCTAGCTGTATTACATAGGTCAGGTTGTGAGGTTGGAAATTTGAATCATAGCACACATGCGTGCGAGACAATTTGTGAGCTATTAGATAAGCAACTTAAAGAACAAACTGTAAAGTGGTTCTTAGAACAAACTTCAGTAACAATAACAGCTGACATTGGAACAATTTTGGGATTAAGCATGCTAGTTGTATTAGTTATGAGTGAAGAAGATAAGACTAAAACTTGCTAGGATAAATTTAGTATGCAGCAAATCAGGAGTTTATTTGGCCAATGAAATTTTTGATGTGTTGAAGTCTCCTAATCACTTGAAACTATCTGAAGAAGCAATTAAATCCAAGGTATCTGGAATGGTTGGAGATGGGGCTTTTTGTAAGGACAACGAGCCATTTAAAAACGAAATGAAAAAGTTGTTTGGAGAAAATTTCAAATTTCGATGGGACTTAATGCATCTTGTGAACAGAGCCCACGTTGATGCATTGAAGAAAATTTGTAAACTAAGTGAGCTTTTAGACTTTATTCAGAATCACTCTTCAAATCTGAGATCAGGCCTTGACTATACCAATATGGTTCTTGACAATATCATTGGTTTTAAGAGACCAAAACTCAAATCTGATACTCGCATGGTTAATTACGAATTTGATCAATTTGACAGATTTGTGGAAAATTGTGTGTTTTTTGATCATCCACAAGAGAAAGAAATTAGTGCCAAGTTCTATGTATTGATTTCCTATGTAACAAAGATTATGTTGCAAGTAGCTCAAAAAACCACAGTTAGTGCAGAATTTGTAGAAAATATATTTTATAAAGAATGAGGGAAAACTGTTATGTTAAGAGTGATGGAAACAATTTCCAAATTAGCTAATAGAGGAAATGCAAATGATGTAGTTTCTGAATTTAAGCACAATACCACAGGGCAGCAAAAGGAACTAACAGCTGAGGATTACATCCTAAATGAAGTTTACAAATACATCAAGAAACGTTCTGATTACTACCAGGTTGCTGAAGTTGCTAGACCATCCAGAACCAGATCTGAAAGTAGTTTTACAAAAGACTCAGTGATAAATTGGCTGACAGAATATATAGAACAGCTGTGGAAAGGAATCACAGAGAGATTAAAGCATTTTGATAAAGATGGATCAACTGCCTGGAGTGAAGCACCAGCTGAAGGGACATTCTCCATTCTTGGTTACATTGTTGAACACAAAGGATCCATTAAGCCATCTCATTTGACTAAGCTGTGCAGAATTGTGAAGGAGGGTCCAGCTCCAGGCACTAGATCTGCTGTAATGATCACACAGAAAGCCATTGATCAGTGGCCAAGCATACATGGCGGTAAATTCACAACAAATGCCTACATGCAAGGTCTAACATCGTCCACTGTTGCTGCTGCAATGAATAAATAAACTTAAGGTGAGTTATAAACTGTACATTATTGTATTATTATGTTTAGGTAAAACAATTTGTAATTGGTATGTCGTCAATTCAAGAGTTTACTATCATTAACCTATCTAGTGGTGTAAGGGGAAAAAAAGTAAATTCAGAGCTGTGCTCCAGTAAATTTTTTCAAATCTGGAGTCATGTCCTGGGTGGCTATTCACCAGGGTTGGCCCAATTGGACCTGACCCAGTTGTCCCAGGGTTTTTTTTTCAGAAAAAAATATATAAAACCCACGCAACTGTTTTCAAAACAAATCAATGAGTCACTAATAAAATAACATGTTAATTTTTGCACAGTACTCATTACTGAAATACTAAAATACACTGAAATATGAAATATGGATCAGTAAAAAATCCCATATTCACACAACTTGACTGAGATATTACAGTGATCCCCAACCTGCATGAGGGTTCCACTCCTTAAAAGTTTGTGCAGTGTGAAATCATGTAGGTCAGAACTATCTCCCCATAATATAAATGGGGTTCGAGGATAAAAGTTTAAAAAATCATATATAAAGTAATTCTTACCTGAATAAAAGCTTTTAAATCATTGTACAATGTGTATAAATAATGCATGTAAAATAATATGTAACAAGTATTAAATAGTAAAAACTTGTAAAAAGAATTTAATACAAAAACTTTCACTTATATTTACTTAGTGACTAGTTGGCTTGAGGTCATTAATATTAGAAGTTTTTATTAATACATAATTTACTTGGGGACTTATACGTGTGGCACTGGGTGTAACATATGTTGCATGTGGGCAATATAGTATTGTAAGTGCATGTGCACTAAGAGCCTTTGTTCTGGACTTCCAATTGCTTGTGAAAAAGTGTTAATATTTAAATCACTTTTTAGTATTTATCATAATTTTTAAAAATTCATGCTGATCTATCTTTGAATTTTAGCTGGTGCAGATCAAAAAAAAGGTAGTGAAATGTCCTCATCCTCTCTCTCTGAATTTGTGCAGATCAGGGGATCACTGTACAAACATTAATTATTTTAGCATTTTATTTTCAAGCAAAACATATACCTAATTACCCAATGAAAATACAACTCATTGTAAATAGTTATTTTTGTAATAAGCTCTGTTATTTAAGCTCTATTCTTATACTATTTTGGCCATTGAAAATATGAAAAAGCCTGATAAAACCCAGGTTTCTGCCAACCCTGCTATGCACCACTCAAGAACATAACACACATTTATAACATGGAGTCTATGGGAAATAAGGATTCATTTTATGTGGAATCTTGCTAGGCACTGTTTTCCAGGAATGTAACACATGTAAAACAAGACCTACCTGTAACTCGTATAAATGCTTAGCTATAACTCGCTCCAGTCTTGCATCACACTGATGTGAGATTGATCAGCCTATAATTTAGTGCATTATACCTGGAATCTTTCTTAAATATAGGAACAATAACTGATACTATCTATAAAGATGGAAACCTTCTTATAGATAGTGACTCATTAAAGATTTTATATAATGAATAAACTACCAGTAACTATCCAGCACAAGACCTAAGTAGTTGGGGATGCAGGGTATCAGGTCCCATACTTGTATTGACATCAATACCCCTCAGTAGTTCCTCAACATCACACTCCAATAAGGGGACATTTTCAAAAATGCCATCAAAAACCTGATGAGGAGCAGGACTGATGGGATCCACAGTAGAGAACTGGTATACTGAGGAAATGCATCAGCAAACAGTTCAGACATAACTGCACAGTCTTCTGCGAGACTTCAATTTGGAAGTAGAAGTGGAAAGACCCTCTACTGTGTTCCAAGTGTTTTACAAATTATTGAAGCATTATAGTATTAATTCTGTAGATTTTACTTTATTGGGATTTTTAAAGTATAAATAGCTCTATTCCCGAGCTTTAACTTAACTTAGTATTTAGAGAAATCTAGAGGTTCATTCAGTGCAAGCACAGTTTTTTTGGGTTGATTAGCCTAGGCCAGGGGTGGGGAACCTTTTTTCATTGGAAAGCCGCATTTCATTTAACCAAAACCCTATTAGGCCGCATGCTGAGAATTTAACATATACAGTACAACAAAATGTCATATTTTAGTCTACAATCTACATATTTATTAATTTTAAATCAAACTTGATAATACGTGAGGGCTTTTATAATAAATAAAAAATTCAGCAAGTGCACATTTATTTTTTGGGGGGAATAATTAACAATAGAACTAATATTAAGTGAAAAATGATATTAAGTGAAATAGTGATAAACCATTTAATGACTTTTTTGTGACTGCTTATTGCGGGACAAGAGTCATATATTTGGTTCCAATATCGTTGACCGTAGTTTTAGTTGGTCCTCCAGATGAATATTCGTCGTCTGAGATCTCAAGCGCGTTTTGATTTGAGTCACATGTGAAAACGTTGATTCACAACAGTAGGTTGTGCCGAAAGAAGGCAACATTCGATGAGCATGTTCAGGGTCGGACTTTCACCTGCTGAGGCCCTAAGCTATATGAAATTTGAGGCCCTTCCTGCTGAGGCCCTAAGCTATATGAAATTTGAGGCCCTTCTCTAAAAAAATTTAAAATAATTATTACTATAATTATTATTTTTTATATTAATGTTAATGATAAAGGAAAAATAATATATATATATATATATATATAATTTTTGATGAATTAGTGTTAAAGAATAAAAACTAATGATAAAATAAAAATATATTTAAAAAAATGAGGCCCCCGAGGGTGTGTGGCCCTAAGCTATAGCTTATTTAGCTTATAGGTAAGTCCAGCACTGAGCATGTTAGCGCAGACGTGGGTATTCAACGCCATTTTTCCATATTTCAACAGGATCCTTCTTAGTATCAAATAGAGACTTAAGGATATTATCTTCTAATAGCTCAATCAACTCCATCTGTAAATCTTCAGGTGCTTTGGAGACATCAACCAGGTGTGGTTCGAAAGCTAGTTTCAGTGTGAAGTCATGTTTCTCAAAATCTTCAAATCTTTTATCGTATTCTTCAATCAGGGAGTCTAGGACAGTTGTGTATTCTTTCACATCGCATTCCCTTAATGATTTGCTTGTATCTTCTTCATCAATTACCTTTGCCAGTTCAGGGAAGTATTCAGATGAAAGTTCCGATCGGGTAAGAATAGTTTTGAAAAAGCGCAGCTTCCTCCAAAAAGCCTGGATTTTTTGCCACATTTCATATATGGATTTAGTTTTACCTTGCAAAGGAATATTCAGGTCATTTTGCTTTGACATTACGTCACACAAAAATGCAGCATTTCTGCAGAAATCCTTTTTTGACAATTCACATGGTTCATTGAGTTCCTCAGAAAATCTTGTGATTTGTTTTCGCAAAGACAAAAGTTTTTCAAAGACTTGCCCTTGTGACAACCAGCGCACTTTAGAATGATAAGGAAGATCCACACTGAATGTTTCATCATCAAGCATAAGCATATTGCGAAACTGGCGATGTCATGATGCATTTGCTCTAATGTAGTTCACAATACGTATAACTTTACTTAATATGTCACTTAAAACATTAGATTTGGCACAGAGATTCTGTTGATGCAAAATACAGTGAAAGGAAATCAAGCTATCTGGATTTGGCAGTTCTTTTTGTAGTAGCGCAACAAATCCTGCACATTTTCCTCTCATGGAAGGTGCACCATCTGTGCATACACTTACTAAATTACATAAATTCAATTTCGCTTCACGGCATTTTTCTTTGAAGAGAGACAAGACATCAATTCCACGTGTCTTCCCCGTAAGGGTACCCAAAGCCAGTAACTCCTTGTAGCATTGAAAATCTGCAGTTTTGACACGAATAAAAAATTACACTTGCGCTGAGTCAGTAATATCAGTAGACTCATCCAAGGCAATCGAATAATAAGTATTTTCGCTTTGGCATATTGTATGAAGTTGTTCAGTTACATTGAGGACTAATCCATGTTGCCGATCAGTTATGGTTCTTCTTGAAAGAGGAAGTTGTTTGTATTTGTTAACCTTGTCTGAATCTAAAGAGGCTACAACTTCAACAATGCATTCTTTTATGATTTCCACATCACTACTATATGGCTTACCTCTTTTTCCAAGTATATATACTTCAGTGATTTCAGTCCCTAGGCCTGACATCGTTTTAAATACTTGCTGTTGTTGCTGCTTTTGAAGTTTCATCTTCGTAAGTGCAGACTTTCGGGGTTCTTCTTCCAATATAGCATATTTGTGGCTCTTATGAGTTGCATAATGCTGATATGCATTGAGTTTCTTCACTGTTGCAATTATGGCATTGCAGAGCAAACACATCATTTTATCTTTCTCAGCAACTATGAAATACTGCAATTCCCATTCTTCATGGAATAGTCTGTTCTCTTCCTTTAATTTTCTTTTCACAGTTTTTGACATGATTTGAGTACCAGAAGATTTTTAAATAAAAATGGTACACGAATTGATCAAAGATTTACAGTTTTAAAGGAAACAAGCTTGCGTGTCACTATCGGAGAATCGTCAGTAACTGTCATCCAGTCAAGTTGATCATTGATAGGTAAGGGCATAAGCCGTAAGGCAACTCTGCCAGTTTCAACTGGCAACATTGCCATATTTCCTATTGTTCAAGCCATAAAGAAGGCTTGTATGTGTAAGCAGCAGTGAAGCTGAAACCATGATCTAATGAAATAGCCTAAAGCCCTAAAGGGGTATCAGTTGCTGTCCATTATCGTACGGTATGAATTCTGAATGTCAAATAGGCAGAAGGCCGCAACTAGTACCTCAAAAGGCCGCAGGTTCCCCGCCCCTGGCCTAGGCCCAATTAGCTCATTCCATCCAGGGAATACTCACAGATGATCTTCTGGTAGAGGCACTACATCCGTATCACCAGCTCTTGATATACATTTACTTGGTCATAATGCTGCTCCAGTCCCAGCATCTTGTTATCTATCCTGGCCTTAAAGTTGAATCTCTGATCCTGTATCTTACACACTATATCCAACCTCTTTTCAAATTGAGTGACTGATTCAGAGTTTACCACTATCGCAGGCAAGTTGTTCCAATTGTCAACCACTCTATTACAGAAGGCATATTTCCTTACGTTCAATCTTTTCTTTTATTATAAATCTTTTTATCACGTCCTCTCGTAGTTGAGTCAGCTCTTACTTCAAACATATTTTCACGTACTTCTCTGTCATATATATTACTCATGATTTTAAAGCACTCAATCATATCACCCGTAGACCTTCTGTATATCAGTGTAGGAAGTTTCAATTTTTTTAAATTTCTCTTTAATGTTAATCCTTTTAATGATTGCACCAACCTGGTGGCCTGTTGTTGGACATTTTCTACTACCTCTACATCTTTTACAAGATATGGTGCCCATATCTGATTAGCGATATTCAATATGTGGTTGGACCAGAGCTGTGTAAAGGCATTTAAACATATCCTCATCCAAGTACTCAAAAATTCTCCTTATTAAACCCATAATTTTGTTTGCCTTCTTTATTTTTTCAGCCAAGTATTTGCTAAAATCTAAATTCTATCCACCATAACACCAAGATCTGTCTCTGAGTTAGTTTTCCATTAATTCTGACATCCTATATCGTGGCTCTCTCGCGTGAGATTCACCAATTCTCATATATTTACATTTTTCTGGGTGGTATTTCAACAACAATTTATCTGACCATCTTTTCATCTCATAAATATCTTCTTGCAATCTATGACAATCCATATAATCATCTAAATACTTTGGTATCATCCACATACATGTATACCTCATTCTTATTTATTAAAGCATCTGGAAGGTCATTTATATAAACCACAAATAATAATGGGCATAGGACTGATCCCTGGGAGTACCCTACTTAGTACTTCAGTCCAGCTTGAGGCTACCCCATCAACTATCACTCTTTGTTTTCTATTCTCCAAAAAACCACTAATCCACTTTATATAGTCCTGTCCAATATTATATGATTCCAGTTTGTGGAGCAGTCTTTTGTGTGGGATCTTATCAAAAGCCTTCATTAGGTCACAGTATACAACATCCACACCATATCCATCACCCAATATTTCAGTCCAAATATCCAACACTAAGTTACTGCAAAACTGTGGACCTTCCAGATATAAACTCGTACTACAACTTGCTTATGAATTTATTTTTCTTTAAGTGGTCCATATCATCTTCCCTTATTAGAGATTCCATTATTTTGCAATGACACAAGTCAAGTTTATTGGTCTATAATTTCCAGGATCAGCCCTCTCGCCCTTTTTAAATATCACTGTTATCTGTGCAGTTTTCCATTCCTCTGGGATAACTCCTTTCCCAAAAGAGTACTCAAACACTACAGTCAACTTTCCTAATACATGGGTGTTAGGTTCCTTAAAACCCCATATAAATGAAAACCATGCTGTTGAAGACTAAAACCATATTGGAAAAGAGGGGTTAGGTTCCTGGACCCCTGGGCTCCTTCTCCAAGACCAACTATTTTCACTTATACAGCACTAATGCAATTACAGAAACACAAAACCACCACTTAGAACAGCTTAACATAATGCTTACATATAACACCCATCATGTTTGCTGTTTGAAACACTAAAAAGAAAAATTTAAGATTTTACTTACCAATAGAGGTGGGCAAATGACAGTGGTGGCTCGTGACTAAAAATTCTAGGGGTGCTGTCTCTAAGAATGGGTTGAAATAATTACTGAAATAAAAGGAAGAGCATTGAGCAATGAATAAAAGTTTCAAAAGTTATTGAAAAAGTTATTCAGTGAGCTCATCCTTATAGTTCTTGATTATTTCAATTGTAAATAAAAAATTTAGGGGTGCTGCAGTTCCGCAGTGCCTACCAACGAGCCGCCACTGGCAAATGAGCTTCTGGGGTTGATAGTGGAAGGACTGTAGGTAGTGTTTACTGGGGTGAGGGTGGTGGGGTGGTGGTGGTGTGGTGGTGAGACAGCTGAGGCTGCATTTTTTTTTCATTTTTCAAGATGAGTATTCATTTTGGCATGCAATTCCAGTACAAGTCAGTTTTGTCTGCATTAAACACTTGTTGTGGCTTGTTACTTAAGGTATCAAGTACATCATTCAAAGAAAATAAGAGAGCCTGCACATTGCTGATGTGGCGAAGGGTCAATTGAAAGGTTGCGAGAGTGAACTGAGGCAAAAGCAGTGGCAAAAAAGTTCACCATTTCAAAATCAGAGTGAATGGTGTCACGTAATAAAGAACATAAGGGGCCGATACTGGGTCTACCAACCTTTTTATTTCTAATGTAGGAATGAAACAATTTAGGAACAGAATGGAATTGATTTAGGATTCTTTTCTCATAATTTATTTAGCTAATACATGCAAAATTTCTATACTGATAATTTAGATTTAGAAACAAGGTCAGTACCATTTAAGTAGTAACTTCTACCAAAGGCTTGTCATTCACTTTTATAATGTAGCCAGGCAGCACACCTTGACTGAACAAGCTGACATGGAGGCCTAGTCCTCCAGGGTAAGTGTGAAAGGCCTAACATAAGAATTATATATTTTACAGATCACTTCCTTACTCTTGTAACTAACATTCCTCTTAATAATACCTAACATTTTATTTGCCTTATTTCTAGCCTCTAAGCACTGCTTACAAAATTTTAAATCACTACTAACTATAATGCCAAGATCTTTTTCCTGTCTAACATCCTCTAACCAGTTCCCTTGCATCTCATAACTAAAGTTTTCATTATTTCTACCAAAATGGATGACTTTGCTGCTTGCATTTTTTAACATTGAATTCTATCTGCCATTTACGAGCCCAAGCAACCAATCTATCAAGATCTCTCTGCAGTTTACAAGAATTTTCTATATTTGTAACTGGGGTAACTATTTTTGAATCATCTGCAATAAAGAGTAATGGGTCAAAAACTGATCCCTGTGGTACCCCACTTTTCACTTTCTGCCACCCAGATTCATGATCATTTAGAATTACTCTCTGTTCTCTATCTTCTAACTATTTTTCTACCCAATTTATAACTGATATCCCACGAGCTTTTAATTTATATACAAGTCTCCTATGTGAAACCTCATCAAATGCTTTACAAAAATCCAAATAAATAACATCTACATTTCCATTATCTACCTGATCAGTTACAAACTCTAAAAAGTCTAAGAGATTATACAAACAAGACCTTCCTCATCTAAATCCATGCAGTGAACTTGAAATAAGATTAAAATTTTCCAAATGATCTTGAATATTATTCTTTATAATTCTTTCTAGTATCTTTCCTGCCACTGATGTAGGTTGAGCCTAAGCCTAGCCCTAGTGTTAGTGACAGGGATGCAGGCCCAAGTAAAGTTGAGCTTAAGCCACATGTTAGTAATAAGGATGCAGGCCTGATGAATAGCACAAAGTCAAAGGTCAGTCAAGAAATAGGATTAGAGAAAAAAGTAACCATGTTATAGCAACTATCAGGTCATCCCATAAGTAATGTCATTTTTTATGATAGATTAAAAAAAAAGAAGATCCTTTTCATTCCTATAAGTTCCTGTAGCACTAATAACATGAAGTAATTGATGCAAACTATTGTATTAGCTATTTAAACAGCTAAATCATCTTCAAGGTTGGATAAGAAATTGCACCATTGCAATATGCGGAAGGTGCCAGTTTGTGAATATATTTAAGATTTATTCTAGGCCTAGAGTGCGATAGCTGTTGCAATGAGCACCATGCGAGTACAAGGAAACCAAAGGCAATATCTGAGTTAGGCTAACAGTTAAAAGAGGATTCTTACTATATTACGATAATAATTTATATATATGGAATGATAAAGATGTTACACCTCTCCATTTTTCTTTTCTTATTTTTATAATATAGATCCAATTTCTAATTAGGATAAAATGGCAATATCTTAAAAAAACAAATATGCTTTTGCTATACATTTAATAAGCTACACCACACTGTATGAAATAAATTTATTTAATTTGAGCTGCAAAAGCTGCAAAATTAGTGTTCCTTTTTCAAAACTTTCAATCAGCATTAGGGCTCAAGAGCTATACTGTACTTTTCATTTGTAATTTAGAAATACTTTGTACATATTTTTTTTATTTAAGTTTTAACTCCATAATTCTTTGCTTTGGGTCAGCAAATTAAACTATATTTGTTTTATATTAAATCAGTGGAATAAAAATTTAAATTAATTATTAATGCTTTATAGAAATAATAAATATGTTCTACAAATGTTTATTCACTTTAAGACAGTGGCTATTATGATTTTAATTGATGTTTAAAAAAAATGTTAGCACAGATACCTTAATTTGTCACTATATTCAATAGTGTTATAAGTATGCTTAAAAACCTTGTTTTATTGAAAAATAAACAGCAAAGTTCATTACCATTCTTTATGTATTACCACCTATACTGTAGTGATTAATTAGTAGTTTTTGTGTTTTATCATTTTTTAAATTTTTATTCATATACTGATTTAAATCAAATTTAAAAAAAAAAATCATGATTTAAAATATAATTTAAATCAACCAACCCTAGTCTTATAGCCTACTTTGGCCATAGCCCAAACTACTCAACCAAGGGTCTTACGGCCTACCTTGGTCATGGGCCAAACTACTATTTCAAGGGCCTTATGGCCTACCTTGGCCAGATACCAAACTACTACAAGGGTCTTATGGCCTCCCTTGGCCAGAGACCACACTCTTCCAAAGGTCTTATGGCCTCCCTTGACAGAGACCAAACTATTACAAGGGTCTTATGGCCTCCCTTGGCCAGAGACCAAACTATTACAAGGTTCTTATGGCCTCCCTTGGCTGGAGACCAAACATGAAAACAGTACATGAAACAGTACAGGAATCAAAACCCCAAGCCCTCCAGATCTACCCGTGGAGGAGTAACATTTACTCTACTAAAACTACAGGTATTGATTAGTCTGAAGTGGTAGGAGGTTTGAATACAGTACAAACTTTTTTTAACCAAACAACACAACATGGAAGTATATTTCAATTAACTCACCAATGTAGAAGTCCCTTTAAAACATAAATAGTTAACAAAACATAACAAAACTCGAAAACAACATTATTAAACCAGCATTTAAAAACTAATGACTGATAAAACTTGCACAAATAATGAGCAAACTTAAAATGGTTAATAATTTTACTTTAATTCCATTAATTTCCTATACCAAGGGGAGTCAAACTGATTGACATAACTTTAACTAAACTTACGAAGTTGGCCTCTTGAATTTTTATATTTAAATAGGTCTTGAGTAACCTTTCTCTTTCTATGTTCCTACTTCATTCTTTTTAACTCATTTCACATGGTTTGAAACACATTGTTTATCAAAAAATTTAATGTATAACATACAGATTTTTCTCTGGCCCCGCCTAGTATATGGAAAACTATACATGCCTACAACATGGTATCAGGGGTGCAGTGCTGCCAGAGCTCACCGGAGCGCCGCTCCGGCACCTCTGCAAGAGGAAGTTTGGAGGAATTACCATAACAAGCAACAAAAAAATTGTCTCCATTAATTATATCAACAGTTTAGTGAGTGAGTGCAAACACGAAATACTTAGTCATCGTGTGGCATATATAGAAACAGGATAGGAAATGGCAGGCTTTTGTCAGGCCCACCAGAGCTCCGGGACCTATAAAATTGGCACTGCACCCCTGCATGGTATTGTATATGGTACCTTTATTTCATAAGTAAATACAAGTTATTAAATTATTGAATTAAATAACTACAAAATTACCTCAGGATTGGTGACATAGCCTATTGGGAATGAAAATAATTGCCATACATAGGACCCAATAGCATTGGGTTCACATAACAACAAGAAAAACATTTTATATAAAATTTTCCATTGCTGACTCATGAAAATTACTTCAAGAGAAGAAATAATGAAAATATAAAAACTAGATATCTGGGGACATTGTAGTCAGTGAATTCTTAAGAAAAAGAAATTTATATTAGCTCATCAGAGCTACTGAGTTCCAAGTGATGCTTTAAGTAAGGGAGATGTACTTCATCTTCCTATAAGTTCTGAGTGAATACCAAGTAATATAAACCTAATAACTCAAAAGGATAGGCCTATTCCTTCAGGTACTTTATTTAAGTATAGTGAATGCCTATATTAATTAAACCAAATAAACTAGTTGCGTAACTCCATTGCCAACATTGACAGAGAGCCACATGTCCTACAACCAGAAGTGAGGCCTGATGAAATAAGGTATGGTAATTTCCTTCTTTACCATTAGGCAGCACTAAATACCAAAGGCATATAAATTAAACATTAACCAAAAAACACTACTTAACAAGGTCTTTTGAAGACCTTCACAAACAAACTTTTTAATGGAAAAATGTAGGGTTTTTGCTATTCAACTCTCCACTGATATCTGCTGGAAATTTCCAATGGATGAGGGTGATGGCAATAAACCATAACCCAATATAGTTTTTTATACAGTAGACCCTCACATTAACGTATACTTTGGGGGAGCATGTGATCACTAAAGTGAAATTTCTGCTAAAGTGAAGTATGGAAAACCTCCACTTTAACATACTAGGAACATTAAAGTGAAGTACGGATGACCCCCACTTTACCGGACTATGGGACATTTAAAGTGGGGTTTTCCCAAACCAAAATATTTCAGTACAGTTACACATGTATGTATAGCCCTCGAATCTCCACATTCAACACACAATATGAAAATGCATACATAGACTTACTTACTTATGAACACATTCACATGTAAATATTTATTTTTATGTACTGTACTCACCATACATAGAGGCATTCCATGTCAAGTGTACACACCTTATGTCAGGTCATCTCACTGATTTTAATGATTTTTGGTGTGGTAGTTAGGTATGATGAGTAATGAAGCATGACTAAATTTTAGCCACTTGGTCAAATAGTTTGGGAGTAATGACCCCCCCAAATTTGGGGTCAGCAGTGTAACCTTGTGATTTTGAAAGGTCATAACTCACGATCTAATGGATGGATTTTAATGATTTTGGTGTCAAAATGCTTGGAAAAGACAGCAGAATAACTTTAATTTTATGCACAGAGTGCATACATTCTGTTAAAAAACAGTTGCATTTATATTTCACCTTTGACCTTGACCTCAGGTCAGAGTTCAAAATTCAAGGTCATGAAATTTGGCATAAGTAAAGACCTTTAGATGAAGCATATTCAAGCAAAACATTGGAGTGGGATCTCCATGGGTTTGCTTTCCACAAGCATTTGAAATTGTGCATGTTGAAAATTTTGAGCATTTTATTTAAGATAACTTCACAAATAGTTCATATATATACACAATACATATTATAATATAGCTACATACATGATTTGATATATAACTATAGGTAAGCATCAAGATTTTTACAAACAAATTATTTGGTTCTCTAAAAGTATCAATAATTTTTATCACAAATCCTATATATGGTAATTTTTGCAGTTAAAAATAACTTGAAATTTAGGTGTTTGAACTTTGAAGTTTGAACAGTGAACAATGACTAACTTGTACAGGTATTTCTGATGAATTAACACTTCATATTGCCATGCCGAACCTGAAAAATATACCGTTATACCCAGGGGTGCAGTGCCAATTTTATAGGTGCCGGAGCTCTGGTGGGCCTGACAAAAGCCTGCCATTTCCTATCCTGTTTCTATATATGCCACATGATGACTAAGTATTTCGTGTTTGCACTCACTAATTATCATAAAATAAATATAATTATCAAGCAAATAAAGAAAAAAGAGCAATCATGTATTTTATCAATTTAAGAAGTTAAAACTACTTAGTGCTTACCAAATACCACCAGTGGGAAGTTTCACAATAATTTCCACAAAGGGTCAGGCGTGATATGTTTTCGGGGGTCTGAAGCAACTCTTGTCCTGGTGTCATCTGCCGATCTGTGGTACCACAGCCATGATATGGCATATGGCTCAGGATTCCACTGAACTAGAGGAGGTCCATGTAGTTTAACAAACATAAGCGCTGATACATGATTTATGAGAATTCTTGAGCGTGTTGTTGTTATTATCAAGTTCATGTGACTGAATCCCCTCTCACACTCAGCAGTACTAATAGGAATAACTTGTGAACAGCTCAGTAATGGGTGTAAATCTTGGGGGATGCGGCGCCCATGATCTTCCACATAGTCTCTAAAGGCATTTAGTACAGAGTAAGAAGAAAGCTTAAACCTCTTACAGAGAGATGAGATTTCAGCTTCTCCGTAATTAGGTGGTATTTCATCAGGCCAGTAGTCTTTTTCAAGGACATACATTTCATTTAGCAGTGATTTATACATACTTTGAGGTTCAGAAGTTTGAGAACCTTTCATGGATGTTGTCGTGAACATACGGTGCTGCAAATTGTTCACAAGACTAGTAAGAAACTGTTGATAATTAATGGAGACAATTTTTTTGTTGCTTGTTATGGTAATTCCTCCAAACTTCCTCTTGCAGAGGTGCCGGAGCAGCGCTCCGGCACGCTCCGGCAGCACTGCACCCCTGGTTATACCATTATACAGCTGGTAGGAAGCAACCCCAGCCTCATCAATCAGAGTCTGTAGTTTGCACCTGAATGACTCCACTCGAGACAGGTCCGCACTGGCTGTTTCTCCCATAAGCTTTCTGTTCAATAAGCCATGCCTGCACTGGAAATGATACAGCCAGCCACCACTTGCTTTAAAGTCTGTGTCGTTGAACTCCTGCATGAAACGCTTAGCTGCCAACTGGATGTCGATTCCTCTGACTGGAACATTCTAGGCCCATTGCTGCTTGAACCATGTATACACAGCCGCATCTAGTTTTTCTTGTAGGCCATGTTCAAGCAAGACCGTTTCAAACTCCTGCCTCCATATTCACTGTCTAGCACATAGGCGTGTATTTCATTGCACTTCTGCTTGACTTCTTAGACAGTGGTCTTGCTTATCTTATGCTTCTGCATAACAAATGCTACACTTAACCCTTGTTTTATGTCAGCGAGAATCACTTTCTTCTCTTCAATGAAGATCGTATGCCTTTTCTGTTTGACACCAGTAGTACCACTTGTGGATGCCATTGTTCAGAAAATAAAGTTTGTACGAGCAGGCAATAATTAAGTAAAGTATGTACATACACTGTTAAAGCACAGACTATCATTGTACTCCTATATGTACTGCTATTAACTGATAAGTCACTTTGAACTCAAAAAAATGCTATGAACTGATAAAACCTGTGTAACTCAATAAAATAAATAAAAAACATATAACCACATACAGTATCCATAAATAAATGACATTTAGATACATAAATACAGTATAAATAATTATATGTAACTATCTATGTAACATCACACAAAAGAACACCTAATATGCACAACACTTGGAAGCGACACTATGCACATACACAACCACTCACCGCCACTGCCCATGCAATACAACAGGAAACAACTGACCGCAACTTCATCCGAGGGCTGGTTCCAATAATATTCCAGTGGTGTCACCTTCACTTTAATGACTCAGAGTCCGCTAAAGTGAAGTTTGGTGATGCTAACAGACTTTTTTAGTGGAAATCTTCACTTTAATGACCTGTATTACGTTAAACTGAATGTTAACAACTAGACAGCGATTTAGTCTGTCCAAGTGAAGTTTCTGCTAATGTGAAGGTCGTTAATGTGGGGGATT
Organism: Bathynomus jamesi; assembly: GCA_023014485.1. Taxonomy (NCBI): domain Eukaryota; kingdom Metazoa; phylum Arthropoda; class Malacostraca; order Isopoda; family Cirolanidae; genus Bathynomus; species Bathynomus jamesi. The sequence continues at coordinate 55,493 of JAJOZX010009116.1, read as the reverse complement.
TGTGTATGAGGCTTCAATAGCATTTTTAAATTAAAAAGGGCTGAATTTAAGGGCATTTTTTATTGTTTTACATACTCATATATACACAATATAAAGTAGCTAACTATAAATACCAAGAAGGTCAATATGTCCCAAGTTACATCCACTATCCCAAGTATACCCAGTTAATAATAGTGAAGAAGTTGCCTGAAAACTGAGGTAATATTATAATTCATGTAGGTATAATGATTTAACAAGCAAGGATAAAGATGGCAGATTTAAGTTGAATAGAAATTCAATAGCAATTAAACATACATACAGAGAATTGACAGTGTGTTTTAAAAAATAGACAAATCAGGTGTTACGCAGTAGGCATTTTACCAAAGGTTGGGGTAAACAGAGTTTACAAATAGAATTTTAACCTTAAATGATGAAGTTAAAAGAGTGCTGTGTAGTGAAAAGAATTTAGTTCAAAGATTGTGGGACAACTTTTATGAAAAGAAGGAGCTTTATAGTAAGGATGGATTACATCTTAGTAGAAAGGAAACTGCTTTATATATTTTTTTATGCATGAAGGAGGGGCCAATGGCAAATGCCATCAAGGTCCAGGGTTTTGGAGATGCCTAGACACTCTGCATTTGAAAGGTGCCCTACATTGCACACCTTCAAGCATATCAATATCATGTCTAAAGTGAGGGGACCGAGTTTGAATGCAGTATTCTAAGTGAGGCCTAACATAAGAATTATATAATTTACAGATGACTTCCTTACTCTTGTAACTAACATTCCTCTTAATAATACCTAACATTTTATTTGCTTTATTTCTAACCTCTAAGCACTGCTTAGAAAATTTTAAATCACTACTAACTATAATGCCAAGATCTTTTCCTGTCTAACATCCTCTAACCTGCTTGTCTTTTAGCATTATGTTAATAATGTTAATAGCAAAAATTTCCTTATTAAGCCTTACGGTATGTAACCATGATACCAGCTTGGCAACATAGGAGGTGGGCCATGAGTTATTCGAATCAGCTCTAGTGGGCTGTTGCCTCAGAAAGGTTGGGAACCATTGCTCTAACCAGTTCCCTTGCATCTCATAACTAAAGTTTTCATTATTTCTACCAAAATGGATGACTTTGCATTTTTTAACATTGAATTCCATCTGCCATTTATGAGACCAAGCAACTAATCTATCAAGATCTTTTTGCAGTTTATAAAAATTCTCTATATTTGTAACTGGGGCAACTCCTTTTGTATCATCTGCAAATTTAGAAATTTTACTACCTACTCCTTTTTCTAAATCATTTAGTATAAAATAAAGAGTAATGGACCCAAAACTGATCCCTGTGATACCCCCACTTTTCACTTTCTGCCACCCAGATTCATGACCATTTAGAATTACTCTGTTCTCTGTCTTCTAACCATTTTTCCACCTAATTTATAACTGACCCCGATATCCCATGAGCTTTTAATTTATATATTGGAGGTCATAGAAAGGGAGAAAGATGGAGTGAGGAAGATTGCTCCAGAGTTCACCAGTTAAGTAGATGAAAGGCTGAAAATACTGATTAACCCTTGCTTAAGAGAGCTGAACAGAAAAGGAATGAGAAAGTGTAGAAAGTCTGGTGCTGCATGCTCTCCTTAAAGGAGGATGCATGCAGTTAGAGTTCAGAAGAGCAGTGTCTGTTATAACAGTGATAGTAAAGAGAATGTGGCAGAGAGAGAGGGATTGAAGACAGTAAGAGGAACTGATGAGATGAAAAGACTTTGATTCCACCCAGTCAAGTATGGCTGTGTAGGTTGAGCCACCCTATACATGAGAAACATACTCCATACAGAAGTGGACAAGACCCCTGTACAGAGAGAGCAACTGAGTCAGGATGAAGAAACCACAGAGGTGGTACAGCACACCTAACATCTTAGAAGCTGTGTTGGAAAGAGAGTACGGTATATGTGATCTTTCCAAAAAGATCACAAAAAAAGGAAAAAGCAAGAATGTTAAAAGAAGAGGAAGGATTGAGTTGTGTATTGTTGAAGGTAAGGGGATAGTCATATAGAAGATTGTGATGAGTAGACAGATGGAGAAATTGCGTTTTTGAGGCATTGAAAGCCACAAAGTTTTCTCTGCCCCAATCAGAGATAGCAGAAAGATCAGAGGTCAGGTGCTCAATAGCCACCCCACATGAATCACTGATTGACTGATTGACTGTTGAAAGGGGCGCTTTGGGAAGTGGGTGGAGAAGTGAAGAGTGGAATCACTGGCATAGGAGTGAATAGGATAGGAAGTACAAATTAAAAGATCATTAATAAATAAAAGGAAAAGAGTGGATGATAGGACAAAACACTGAGGAACACCACTATTGATAGCTTTATGAGAACAGTGGCCATCTACAACCACAGCTATAGATCAGCCAGAAAGGAAATTGGAGATGAAGGAACAGAGAGAAGGATAGAAACTGAAGGAGGGCAGTTTCAAAATTAAAGATGTGTGCCAGACTCTATCAAAAGCTTTTAATATGTCTAGTGCAATAGCAAAGGTTATACCAAAATTCCAAAAGGAGGATGACCAAGAGTCAGAGATATGCAAGTAGATCACCAGTAGAGCATCCCTTCCAAACCCCCTACTGATGAGCTGAAAGAAGATTGTAAGAAGAATGGTATTCAAGAATCTTCCTATTAAGAATAGGTTCAAAAACTTTAGAAAGGGAAGAAATCAAAACAATTGGATAACAGTTGAAAAGTTGAGAGCAATCATCCTTCTTTGGAACAGGCTGAATGAAGGTGAACTTCTAGCAAGAAGGAAAAGTACCAGATGAGAGACAAAGATGAGAGAAAGAAAGAAGGGGGGTCATTCCAGCTCAACTGGTACAGATTTCAGAAAGTTGGTCGGGTGACCATCTTCGATTTTCTTCAAATTTTCAGGGTTGATTCATACACCATTCAATAGCTTAAATCTAAAATTTTAGCTTCCTCAGTCAAAAATGTTTAATTTTATGGTTGCTTAAATGGCCCCCACCTTCGACAAAAAATGCCCATGTTTGGCTTGATCGGCCAATGCCTTCATTTTGAGAGGCCTTGAAAAGTGTCTTCTAATAGGGGTAGAAGCTTCAAATTTGTCATGCCAATACAACTTCTGGTGGGCTTTTCAATTTTGCAAGCTAAAAGGCTGTGGAACAAATAGTTTCTGAGTTACAAGGGCTTAAACATGGCTCCATTTTGAAGCTTGCATCAATTCCTCCCACTTTTACGACTCTACCATTTTCAAAAGTTTTAGTTCTACATCAATCACAGCTGTTTTAATACTCCTAATAGTCTCTATGGGTTGTAAATTTATGAGTGAAATAAAAAAATAACCAAAAAAGGATTTATTTTTATTTTTAAAAATTTCCAAAAGTTGATATTTTCACAAAATTTGCAAAATTAACATCAACTTTGGGGCTTAATATAAAGGTGTCCGAAATTAGTCAGGAAGTTGATACTTCTAGTAAAGAAAGATACATATGTGTACAAAAACATATATTAAGGAATAGATCTCAACTTAACTCCTTCATATAATTTTGGCTATTCAAAGAAAAGTACTTTTTATGAAAAATTCTAAATTTTTTCAAAATTTTGAAATGTTTTAATTTCTTTTTACAATATTGAATTGTAATTTTACTTCCATTTTATTACTTGGTAAGTTAATTCACTAATGTTAAATTATCTAAATAAGTTTTACTCATAAAAAAGACATATATACATAGATTATTACTACATTTGCAGTTAACACAACAGATGGACCAGCTTGTAGGCTCAATACTTGGATCTACCTAAGTAAATCATGTAGAACCGTGTTCTACTGCTCTTTAAGCACTTCCTAGTAATTTAAATTATGCAGTTAGTACAGATAAACTAGCAGTAACCACCATTTTCAGTACAAAACCTTAAATTTAAGTAGCTTTGTTGTATTACTTCCCTTAATACAAGTGTACAGTACTTAGCTATATACAATAATGAATTCCTGAGTTTTTAAGCAAGTGAATTATTGGCTATAAGTTCATATTCTTTTTTTAATATGTGTTGTTTTATGTAAATTTGTATGTAAACTTATATATAGCTAATAACTCTTATGTTTAGACACTGACTCAGGAATTTATTATTGTACTCAAGCTTTAAGTCTGATTGTCTTCAACACTCCATGGCCTCACAGCCATAAATTGGCAATTTATTATTCAGCTTGATACAGGTCTGTAGTTACTTAGACTTTTTTTAAAATACTCCTCAATTTTAGATAAATAATTATTTGATAACTTGTACTGTCTCCCCATTTTCCCAGCAACTGTAGGTGGTTCAATTGAACACAAAACATGTTGGAATGGAATCCAGCAAACGTCCTCTTGTTCAGGCCATTTAAAAGGATTCTTTTTCATGAAATTTACTAATAGATCCTTCTCAGTATCACACACTTCAACTATGTTTCCAACAAACCAGTCACCTTCATAGAAACAGGCCACATATGTACCAGGTTTATATTGGTAAGCCACATTTTCTTGTGTAGCATTGAGGAAGGAAAGTTGTACGTTAAAGAAATTTTCATCACTAGAAATTTTGTACAGTTTAATGCCTGTTGATGAAGGTCTAAAGCAGTGATATGAATGGGTTCCTGGGATTGTCTTAATTAAGGAATACCTTTTTTCTAACGAGTTAGAAAAAAGGTATTCCTTAATTAAGACAATCCCAGGAACCCGTTCATATCACTGCTTTAGACCTTCATCAACAGGCATTAAACTGTACAAAATTTCTAGTGATGAAAATTTCTTTAACGTACAACTTTCCTTCCTCAATGCTACACAAGAAAATGTGGCTTACCAATATAAACCTGGTACATATGTGGCCTGTTTCTATGAAGGTGACTGGTTTGTTGGAAACATAGTTGAAGTGTGTGATACTGAGAAGGATCTATTAGTAAATTTCATGAAAAAGAATCCTTTTAAATGGCCTGAACAAGAGGACATTTGCTGGATTCCATTCCAACATGTTTTGTGTTCAATTGAACCACCTACAGATGCTGGGAAAATGGGGAGACAGTACAAGTTATCAAATGATTGTTTATCTAAAATTGAGGAATATTTTAAAAAAAGCCTAAGTAACTACAGACCTGTATCAAGCTGAATAATAAATTGCCAATTTATGGCTGTGAGGCCATGGAGTGTTCAAGACAATCAGACTTAAAGCCTGAGTACAATAATAAATTCCTGAGTCAGTGTCTAAACATAAGAGTTATTAGCTATATATAAGTTTACATACAAATTTACATAAAACAACACATTAAAAAAAATATGAACTTATAGCCAATAATTCACATGCTTAAAAACTCAAGAATTCATTATTGTATATAGCTAAGTACTGTACACTTGTATTAAGGGAAGTAATACAACAAAGCTACTTAAATTTAAGGTTTTGTACTGAAAATGGTGGTTACTGCTAGTTTATCTGTACTAACTGCATAATTTAAATTACTAGGAAGTGCTTAAAGAGCAGTAGAACACGATTCTACATGATTTACTTAGGTAGATCCAAGTATTAAGCCTACAAGCTGGTCCATCTGTTGTGTTAACTGCAAATGTAGTAATAATCTATGTGTATATATTATGTCTTTTTTATGAGTAAAACTTATTTAGATAATTTAACATTTGTGAATTACTTACCAAGTAATAAATGGAAGTAAAATTACAATTCAGTGTTGTAAAAAGAAATTTAAACATTTCAAAATTTTGAAAAAATTCAGAATTTTTCACAAAAAGTACTTTTCTTTGAATAGCCAAAACTATATGAAGGAATTGAGTTGAGATCTATTCCTTAATATATGTTTTTGTACACATATGTATCTTTCTTTACTAGAAGTATCAACTCCCTGACTAATTTCGGACACCTTTATATTAAGCCCCAAAGTTGATGTTAATTTTGCAAATTTTGTGAAAATATCAACTTTTGGAAATTTTTAAAAATAAAAATAAATCCTTTTTTGGTTATTTTTTTATTTCACTCATAAATTTACAACCCATAGAGACTATTAAGAGTATTAAAACAGCTGTGATTGATGTAGAACTAAAACTTTTGAAAATGGTAGAGTCGTAAAAGTGGGAGGAATTGATGCAAGCTTCAAAATGGAGTCATGTTTAAGCCCTTGTAACTCAGAAACTATTTGTTTCACAGCCTTTTAGCCTGCAAAATTGAAAAGCCCACCAGAAGTTGTATTGGCATGACAAATTTGAAGCTTCTACTCCTATTAGAAGACACTTTTCAAGGCCTCTCAAAATGAAGGCATTGGCCAATCAAGCCCAACATGGGCATTTTTTGTCGAAGGTGGGGGCCATTTAAGCGACCATAAAATTAAAGGTTTTTGACTGAGGAAGCTAAAATTTTAGATTTAAGCTACTGAATGGTGTATGAATCAACCCTGAAAATTTGAAGAAAATCGGAGATGGTCACCCAACCACCCCTGTACCAATTGAGCTAGAATGACCCAGGGGTAACTCCAGAAAAACACATTTGCATTGGAAATGAATATCACCATTGAAAAGAGGAGAAAAAATCAATCTAGAAAAATATGGATTTGTATCTGAACCCAGGAGTGGTCCTTTTCTGTATAATTATGAAGCACATAAAATGTTAGGTATTATTGAGAGCATGGGCATTGATTATTGGGGGGGGACGCATTATTGTCATGAACACCAGTGTATATTTATCATGGAATTTAGCAGTCAATTTGCATTTTAATAATTGCATATAGCATTTGTAGCAATAGCTACTCAGAGTATTGTTTGATTCGCTGTTCAAAGGCAAAGTGTCCCCCCACCTATTTTAGAGCAATCGACACCCCTGATTGAGATGAATAGGGTATTAGTTGCAGAGGTAAGGAAATCATCTGTAAATTATATAATTCTTATGTTAGGCCTCACTTAGAATAGGGTCATTCCATGTCAAGTCAGCCACCTAAAACACTCACCCCTTTCAATTTTGCTCATACTTGGCACAATAGCAGATATACATGCCAAACTTAAATTCCCAAATTATTAGAGCTGACTGACCTTTGGTTACTGAGATACAAGGTCACAAAGTTGTGACATTTTGACCTTTTTTGCATTAAATGACTATTTTCAAAATGGTGTAACTAAAAAACTATTAAAGCTAGAGCATTGATTTTGGTCTCATTTTAAAGCTCTTTAGTAGCCCCTTGTTTATTGTCTATTGTTAAATATCTCTGTGAAAAATAAAAAAATCCCTTCAAAAGTTGACCTTTGACCTTGAATAAAAAAAAAATAATACCTTCTCCTAAAAAATTCAATTTTTTTACATTAATACCTTGAGTCATGTACAACAAAATCCCAAGAAGCTGTAAGTGGCTGATAACTAGTTCAATGTATAAAAAATAATGAATTCAAGCAACATTTTGAAAAAAGTCATTTTATACAAAAATTATCAAAAAGTCATGACTTTGTGACCTTGTATGTCAGTAACCATTTTTGTCTAAGGTCAGCTCAATCTCTTACAAATACAACCCATATCTACATACTATCTGCAGCCTTCTACAAACAAGCAAATGCTTATTTTTAAATATTTGTTCTTTACCCACCTCACCTGTATGTTGTGCATGTATGTGATGGTTTTCAGTAGTTGACAAGATTCTTGTGGGCCACCTAATTTATTGTGATTTCTAGAAGAGAAAACAATTTTTAATGTATACCTAGATAGCTACCTAATTAACAAATACAAGTAACATATTAAAATGTACATACAATATGTATAGGTATAGTGCTCATTGATTTCCATTTATCACAACGTAAAATGTATGCAGTGTATATATAGTTACATGACCATTTTAATTTTGAATTCTTACCTTTCTGTGCTGTAGATCTGCCAAAGCTTTGGATGCCTTCAAAGTAACTTCTTTGCAAATCCTGTATGTTCGTCCATTAGTAGTAGATGCCTCAACTTGTGTTAGAATATCTGAATATGGGAAGATTAATTCATCTGGTCGACCAGGATACACAAATGATGGGTTTGGGCCATGAGTATGAAGGAATGTGACTTTTACTTCTCTATTCTCTGGTATCTTTTCCAGCACATATGCCACCCACCAATGGCCATCATATGCAGCAGTAACAAAACCATGTATTTTCTCCTCAGTCACAACTTCTTCCTTTTCAGTAACTTTCTCAATATTTGAATAATCTGATAATGAATAATGTTTAACCTTAAGAGAAGTCAATGAAACTGGCTGTAAATGGTGTAATTTCTGTGTACCAGCAATAGTCCTTGCAGTTGAGTGTCTTTCTTGGAGAAGTTGGCTTTCCTCTTCATGCTCTTTATTGGTTGAAAAATGACATTTTATATTTACAATATTTTCACTTGCAAATGTATATAACTGTTCTGCAGTAAGGATCTGTTCATCATAAGGTCGTTGTAGACTAGCTTTTGCAGCTAATCTCTTAACTGTGCCTCCAACACCATCACAGGGTCCCTTTCCATGACTTGTTGCAAAAAAATTCCATTCTGCCTCAATTCCAAAATCATCTCTGTGATGGCAAAGATTCAAAAAGTTTTTGCAGTTCTTATACTGTCCTGCACACCCATCTGAAAAGTAAATTATTTTGATTTTGTGGATGGAACCGATGGATGAGATATTATCTTTTAGGAATTTTATCAGATGCTTTTGAAACAAATGTACAGCAACTGTGTTATGGATGTTACACTCTGAAATAATAACAAAGCTAAGGTGAGCAATCTCATCTTCCTTTTTATAGTAAATAACAAATGGATGTAGAGTAGCCATCTCATTGTTCCAGTGAAAGCTCTGAACCTCATCTTGAAGAATAAAGGAATAATTTTCAGCAAAATCACACACAGCAAGGACCTCACCATCTTTCAAAGACATTTTTGTTTCACGGTAATAAGTTGCTTGCATCTTTGTCTTGAAGTCATGTATCTGGTATTCTTTCAGTTTGTTACAGAATTGGTCAATATATTCATCTGTATTCAGTTCTACTGATTCAAGATTTGACCGATCTGTATTGGTCCACTTTTTAAAATTTATGATATCAATGAAGTTGTTTGTAAATATGTCCACTAGTCTGTTTTTTAAATCTGATGGATCTCCACATTGTTCACATTGTCTGAGGCAGCATTTCTGTGAGGCAGGATTGCATTCCATAAAGGCAACACAATGACGTACATTCTTAATAGGTGTGTCATCATTTGCAATTAGTTTTTCTAATTCAGCTCCTACAAACATAAGTTTGGCATTCTGATGAATTGTACAGACACATACTGAGTGAGTTCCTGTTGCTCCAGCAATAACACACTGCTTTGGACACAATTCTGCAAATTTACTGAATCCCACCTTAACCAAAGGATTTCTTTCTTTGAAAATATGATAGGCTTCTTTTAAATTGCAAAGTAAAAGATGCTTTTGCAAATGTATCCTTCCTCTTTCATTGTCAATGATACTACAATAGTCTTTCTTTCCTGGCATTGTTCTACTGATGTCTTCTGAAAGATAAAATGCTTTAATAGCGTCAACAGTATCCTGTTTAATTCTTTTCCCACCCTTTGGATTTGGGTCTGAAAGGACACCTTTTTCTTCAACTATTTTTTTAGCAATAGATGCTGTATGCCTTGTCGTGTTAAATTCTGAAGCAATTTTCCTAATGCTCCAACTTTTGGGCAATACAGTGAGGATTTTTATTTTATCACTTCTTTTAGTATTTTCATTTTTGAATTTTTCCTTGAGTTGATTTATTATTTCTAAACAGTCTATATCTCCAGATGGCTCCTTAAATTGTGAGTCAGAAATCTCTTTTCCTGCAACTGTTTCCATTCTCTTCTTAACTGTCTCTGTCACCTTGCTTAGTTTTTTTAGCTCCATATGACTTTTGCTCTACAAGCTTTCTCTTTTTTATGGGTGATTCACCAATTGAAACAAAAGAAGCATTCAAAGTACACATCTCATGGTTTTGCTCTGAAGTTGATGCATCACTATTGTCAACATTTTCAATTTTCTCAAGATCTTCAGGTGGTTCACTACTACGAGGGTCATTCTCTGTCAGATCAACCAAAAAAAATTGAAATTAACACCCTCATCTCTCATATTTTGCTGAAATTTGGTTTATAGGGAGTTTGTGAGCCCTGAATCCATTTCTGAAATTATAAGGTCAATCCGACCAATGGTTCAAGAGATATGACCTCGGGCAATTTGAAGTCACTCGCGAGGTTACTAACATTTGCGAGCCATAACTTGGGGGTAATAATTGTCATAATTATATAAAAGTATATATATTTAGAATCAGAAAACGACAAGGAATCCAAATATGCAAGTTTTAGAACTCTAGGTTGAAAAATAAAAAAGTTACACTGTAACCAAAATTTGAGGTCACGATTTGACCTCTGGGGTATCAAATGAGAATTTTTTTTTTAAATGTAAAAATGAAGGCATAGGCATTGGCTATTAGAATCAGCAAAAAAAAAGTTTGTTTATGTTAGTATTTTTCATGTAACTAACATATAAGTGAACACCATATTCATAAGTTGTGCGTCAATTCTACCTATTTTTTCACACTTAAGCTCATAATTTGACCTATAGAAATTAAAATTACATTTTTTATAGATATAAAAAAACAAAGTCAGAGTTCTTGACTAATAGAAACAATCATAAAAAGTTTGTTTATGTTGGTACTTTTCATGTAACTAACTTATAATGAACACCATATTTATAAATTGCTTGTCATTTCAAGGAATTTTTATATCTTAGCTATCAATTTGACCTCAAGCTCCAAGAATTTAATAAAAATTGTATTTCACTGCTAATCTACACTGGCAATAATAGTTATAATAGTGAAAGGGGAAGACTAAGCTCACATGTAGCCTAAACAAACCTGTTGAAACATGTTGCTACTTGTCTAAGTGGGTCATTCTTTGTCAGATCAACCAGTGCCTAACACCCTCATCTCTCAGATTTTGCTGAAATTTGGTTTATAGGGAGTTTGTGGGCCCTGAATCCATTTCTGAAATTATAAGGTCAATCCGACCAACGGTTCAAGAGATATGACCTCGGGAAATTTGAGGTCACTTGCGAGGTCACTAACATTTGGCGACCCATAACTTGGGTAATAATGGTCACAATTATATAAAAGTATATATATTTAGAATCAGAAAACGACAAGGAATCCAAATATGCAAGTTTTAGAACTCTAGGTTGAAAAATAAAAAAGTTACACTGTAACCAAAATTTGAGGTCACGATTTGACCTCTGGGGTATCAAATGAGAATTTTTTTTTTAAATGTAAAAAATGAAGGCATAGGCATTGGCTATTAGAATCAGCAAAAAAAAGTTTGTTTATGTTAGTATTTTTCATGTAACTAACATATAAGTGAACACCATATTCATAAGTTGTGCGTCAATTCTACCTATTTTTTCACACTTAAGCTCATAATTTGACCTATAGAAATTAAAATTACATTTTTTTATAGATATAAAAACAAAGGCAAAAAATGTAAAATTGTATTTCACTGCTAATCTACACTGGCAATAATAGTTATAATAGTGAAAGGGGAAGACCTACTTAGAGGATTCATGTGCTAGCCTAATACAATTTTTGCATGCTCGATGCTCTCATCAATTTCTTTTTGTGGAAAAATGTATTGAATTCTGCTGCCTCCTCTTAGGGTAGGACAACTCATTACAGTTAATATATGATGTCCTGGCACTGCACATGAATCCTTGTTTGATGGATAATAATATGCACTTGATCCTGATGACCCAGAGGGATGTAGAAAGTTCACAGTGAAATCATCAAACTCTTCACAATATTCCTCCACAATTCCATACCAAACTTGCATGTCATAAATGCAGCCAACATACTCTCCTGGTTTGACACATTTTAGGTTACCAAGCATTGCAGGTTCATTAGTAAAATGACTTTTCCTTATTCTTTTCTTTTCTCCAATGCCACTTGAAATGGGATACACCATCAGTTCTTCCTTGTTTAGGGGAACAAATCTATGATATTTCTGAGTTCCAGGAATAGCCCTACTATCCTTGAATCGATGTTCCAACCGTTCTTCTGCATCTTTCAAATCAGCTGTAGTTACAAAGAAAAAATTTATCTTCTTGCTCAAGTTTTCTTCACAAAACTGAAACATGTGTTCTGGTGTAAGAATTTGCCTCTCTGTAGTTCTCTGCAAACTGGCACGAGCAGTAGCTCTTTTCACTGTTCCTCCAATCCCATCACATGCATTTTTGCCATGGGATGTAGCAAAGAAGTGCCATTCACAAGACAGACCAAAATCCTCTTCATGGTAACAGAGATTTGTGAAGTTGTATCTGTTCTTATATTGGCCAGCACATCCATCTGAGAAATAGTGCACCTTCTTCAATTGTGGGCATCTGAATTTAACATATGTCATAAGCTTCAATATGAATGAGTAAACCATTATAGTGTTGTGTTTTAGTGATGCAGATAAGAAACAGACACTAAAATGGCTAAGTTCCTGGTCTGCAGATGATCTATAATTGATGACAAAAGGGTGAACTGTACACTGTGAATTGTCCCAGTGAAACCCTTGGGCAGCATCCTGGACAATGAAAGAATAATTCTCAGAGAAATCACCTACTATAACTACCTCGCTCTGAGGTGGTAGTGTTTCTTTCAACTGCTTGAAGTACTGTGATTGTTGCTGAGCAACAAAGTGATGACGAACCATGCGGGATATTTTCATGCTTAGGGATGATAAGTATTCATGAAGTGGCTCCACCTTATCAACCATTGTACAACGGTCAACAGTCACCCATTGCTTGTAAGATATTTCATTTGGAGCTGATTTCACACTGTCAAGTAACTCAAGAAAATCCAGGACACCCTCTTCTCTTGGGCAATCATTGCAAAGTTGCATCATGCAAGTCTCTCTTTCTGTACTGCAGACACTGTAATCCATAAGATCCTTGTATGAAAGACCTCTTTCTCCCAATGCAGCCAGCTGCAATTTTGGATTTTGATGGTATGTGCAGACACAAACAGAATGAGTCCTGCCACTACCGGCAAGCACACAATATGATGGCCGTAATTTTGCAAATGTGGAAAATCCTATTTTGGGATTCTTTTCATCATTTTTATATAGTTCAAACATCTCTCTTAAATTCCCGAGGACCAATCGTTTTTGCACCTTCAGCACTGATAACTTTCACGCAATCCTTTTGGCCAGGACACATACAACTAACCTCTTCTGACTCATAGAATCTTCTAACTATATCTTTGTGTTCTTCAGATATCACTTTTCCTTTGCTCATTAGTGGAATCTTCGGAAGGATTCCATGTTCTGATTTAAGTGAACAGCTTCTTTTCACCATGTATGTTGTAGTTTGAAAGAAACTAGCTGTTTTTTCAATTGTGTATGGTGAGTGTGTCAATATTTGTAGTTTGTGATGGTGACATTTGCTCTCCAGGAATGACTTTCAATTCATTCATTAATTTGTCTAGATGTTTTTCAGATTTAGTTTCAGGTTTTGAAGTATCACTTACCTCCTCGGTAATTTGAACACCATAACTGAGTTCTAGCCTCTCCTTCAGGTGTTTCTGAGCAGATGATAGCTTACCACGAGCCTTGCGCTTTTTCTGGCTTAATGACAGCCCTTCTGAAAAGAACAGAAAAAAAGGTTTCACACACCTGAATATTAGTAATTAAATATTAATTATAGTACCTTAAATGCTATATAATTGGCTATATAGTAGATCAAACAGACCTTGTAGTAAAGTATAAGTTATTATATTAATTTATTACTTACTTTTTTAACTGGTGTTTGGTCCAGAAATGCTAGAACTGGTTCAACTGAAGTTGAAGGATTTTCCTTTATCAAGCAATCACTGTCATTGTCCAGATCTTGAATTGAAGAGATGTTACTCAAGCCACTGATAGTAGATGATTCATTTGAATCCTGCTCAGACTCGTTGTTTTCAGTGGTACTAAGTATAGTGGGGTTTTTCATTATCAGTGTCCAGCAGTTCACACACAACAATGAGTCTTTTTTCACTCTTCCAGCACATTTTTCAACAAGTACATCAGTCACTTTTCTAAGATTGATTGTTATGCGTTTCTTGTGTTTTTGAATAGGGTCCTGGCAGTATTTCAAGTGCCGAACCATTGTATTTTGATCTGTAAAGATATAGGATTTACAATTAGGTAATATATATTTTTTAGAAAATATATAGCTATACACACTTAATATTTTAGGCCTTGATAGTCTCTGAGGCTCATTAAAACACCATACCCACCAGCCACCCACAGTGCTGGCTGGAACTGTACTAACCTGTAGACAAGGAATTTTGCAACTATCTGTGTTGATTCTGCACTTAGACAAGTAGCAACATGTTTCAACAGGTTTGTTTAGGCTACATGTGAGCTTAGTCTTCCCCTTTCACTATTATAACTATTATTGCCAGTGTAGATTAGCAGTGAAATACAATTTTTATTAAATTCTTAGAGCTTGAGGTCAAATTGATAGCTAAGATATAAAAATTCCTTGAAATGACAAGCAATTTATAAATATGGTGTTCACTTATAAGTTAGTTACATGAAAAGTACCAATATAAACAAACTTTTTATGATTGTTTCTATTAGTCAAGAACTGACTTTGTTTTTTATATCTATAAAAAATGTAATTTTAATTTCTATAGGTCAAATTATGAGCTTAAGTGTGAAAAAATAGGTAGAATTGACGCACAACTTATGAATATGGTGTTCACTTATATGTTAGTTACATGAAAAATACTAACAAACAAACTTTTTTTTGCTGATTCTAATAGCCAATGCCTATGCCTTCATTTTTTACATTTAAAAAAAAAATTCTCATTTGATACCCCAGAGGTCAAATCGTGACCTCAAATTTTGGTTACAGTGTAACTTTTTTATTTTTCAACCTAGAGTTCTAAAACTTGCATATTTGGATTCCTTGTCGTTTTCTGATTCTAAATATATATACTTTTATATAATTATGACAATTATTACCCAAGTTATGGCTCGCCAAATGTTAGTAACCTCGCGAGTGACCTCAAATTGCCCGAGGTCATATCTCTTGAACCGTTGGTTGGATTGACCTTATAATTTCAGAAATGGATTCGGGGCTCACAAACTCCCTATAAACCAAATTTCAGCAAAATATGAGAGATGAGGGTGTTAATTTCAATTTTTTTTGGTTGATCTGACAGAGAATGACCCAAGTGCAGAATCAACACAGATAGTTGCAAAATTCCTTGTCTACAGGTTAGTACAGTTCCAGCCAGCACTGTGGGTGGCTGGTGGGTATGGTGTTTTAATGAGCCTCAGAGACTATCAAGGCCTAAAATATTAAGTGTATAGCTATATATTTTCTAAAAAATATATATTACCTAATTGTAAATCCTATATCTTTACAGATCAAAATACAATGGTTCGGCACTTGAAATACTGCCAGGACCTTATTCAAAAACACAAGAAACGCATAACAATCAATCTTAGAAAAGTGACTGATGTACTTGTTGAAAAATGTGCTGGAAGAGTGAAAAAAGACTCATTGTTGTGTGTGAACTGCTGGACACTGATAATGAAAAACCCAACTATACTTAGTACCACTGAAAACAACGAGTCTGAGCAGGATTCAAATGAATCATCTACTATCAGTGGCTTGAGTAACATCTCTTCAATTCAAGATCTGGAGAATGACAGTGATTGCTTGATAAAGGAAAATCCTTCAACTTCAGTTGAACCAGTTCTAGCATTTCTGGACCAAATACCAGTTAAAAAAAGTAAGTAATAAATTAATATAATAACTTATACTTTACTACAAGGTCTGTTTGATCTACTATATAGCCAATTATATAGCATTTAAGGTACTATAATTAATATTTAATTACTAATATTCAGGTGTGTGAAACCTTTTTTTTCTGTTCTTTTCAGAAGGGCTGTCATTAAGCCAGAAAAAGCGCAAGGCTCGTGGTAAGCTATCATCTGCTCAGAAACACCTGAAGGAGAGGCTAGAACTCAGTTATGGTGTTCAAATTACCGAGGAGGTAAGTGATACTTCAAAACCTGAAACTAAATCTGAAAAACATCTAGACAAATTAATGAATGAATTGAAACAGTCATTCCTGGAGAGCAAATGTCACCATCACAAACTACAAATATTGACACTCTCACCATACACAATTGAAAAAACAGCTAGTTTCTTTCAAACTACAACATACATGGTGAAAAGAAGCCGTTCACTTAAATCAGAACATGGAATCCTTCCGAAGATTCCACTAATGAGCAAAGGAAAAGTGATATCTGAAGAACACAAAGATATAGTTAGAAGATTCTATGAGTCAGAAGAGGTTAGTCGTATGTGTCCTGGCCAAAAGGATTGCGTGAAAGTTATCAGTGCTGAAGGTGCAATGAAGGTGCAAAAACGATTGGTCCTCGGGAATTTAAGAGAGATGTTTGAACTATATAAAAATGATGAAAAGAATCCCAAAATAGGATTTTCCACATTTGCAAAATTACGGCCATCATATTGTGTGCTTGTCGGTAGTGGTGGGACTCATTCTGTTTGTGTCTGCACATACCATCAAAATCCAAAATTGCAGCTGGCTGCATTGGGAGAAAGAGGTCTTTCATACAAGGATCTTATGGATTACAGTGTCTGCAGTACAGAAAGAGAGACTTGCATGATGCAACTTTGCAATGATTGCCCAAGAGAAGAGGGTGTCCTGGATTTTCTTGAGTTACTTGACAGTGTGAAATCAGCTCCAAATGAAATATCTTACAAGCAATGGGTGACTGTTGACCGTTGTACAATGGTTGATAAGGTGGAGCCACTTCATGAATACTTATCATCCCTAAGCATGAAAATATCCCGCATGGTTCGTCATCACTTTGTTGCTCAGCAACAATCACAGTACTTCAAGCAGTTGAAAGAAACACTACCACCTCAGAGCGAGGTAGTTATAGTAGGTGATTTCTCTGAGAATTATTCTTTCATTGTCCAGGATGCTGCCCAAGGGTTTCACTGGGACAATTCACAGTGTACAGTTCACCCTTTTGTCATCTATTATAGATCATCTGCAGACCAGGAACTTAGCCATTTTAGTGTCTGTTTCTTATCTGCATCACTAAAACACAACACTATAATGGTTTACTCATTCATATTGAAGCTTATGACATATGTTAAATTCAGATGCCCACAATTGAAGAAGGTGCACTATTTCTCAGATGGATGTGCTGGCCAATATAAGAACAGATACAACTTCACAAATCTCTGTTACCATGAAGAGGATTTTGGTCTGTCTTGTGAATGGCACTTCTTTGCTACATCCCATGGCAAAAATGCATGTGATGGGATTGGAGGAACAGTGAAAAGAGCTACTGCTCATGCCAGTTTGCAGAGAACTACAGAGAGGCAAATTCTTACACCAGAACACATGTTTCAGTTTTGTGAAGAAAACTTGAGCAAGAAGATAAATTTTTTCTTTGTAACTACAGCTGATTTGAAAGATGCAGAAGAACGGTTGGAACATCGATTCAAGGATAGTAGGGCTATTCCTGGAACTCAGAAATATCATAGATTTGTTCCCCTAAACAAGGAAGAACTGATGGTGTATCCCATTTCAAGTGGCATTGGAGAAAAGAAAAGAATAAGGAAAAGTAATTTTACTAATGAACCTGCAATGCTTGGTAACCTAAAATGTGTCAAACCAGGAGAGTATGTTGGCTGCATTTATGACATGCAAGTTTGGTATGGAATTGTGGAGGAATATTGTGAAGAGTTTGATGATTTCACTGTGAACTTTCTACATCCCTCTGGGTCATCAGGATCAAGTGCATATTGTTATCCATCAAACAAGGATTCATGTGCAGTGCCAGGACATCATATATTAACTGTAATGAGTTGTCCTACCCTAAGAGGAGGCAGCAGAATTCAATACATTTTTCCACAAAAAGAAATTGATGAGAGCATCGAGCATGCAAAAATTGTATTAGGCTAGCACATGAATCCTCTAAGTAGGTCTTCCCCTTTCACTATTATAACTATTATTGCCAGTGTAGATTAGCAGTGAAATACAATTTTACATTTTTTGCCTTTGTTTTTATATCTATAAAAAAATGTAATTTTAATTTCTATAGGTCAAATTATGAGCTTAAGTGTGAAAAAATAGGTAGAATTGACGCACAACTTATGAATATGGTGTTCACTTATATGTTAGTTACATGAAAAATACTAACATAAACAAACTTTTTTTTGCTGATTCTAATAGCCAATGCCTATGCCTTCATTTTTTACATTTAAAAAAAAAATTCTCATTTGATACCCCAGAGGTCAAATCGTGACCTCAAATTTTGGTTACAGTGTAACTTTTTTATTTTTCAACCTAGAGTTCTAAAACTTGCATATTTGGATTCCTTGTCGTTTTTTGATTCTAAATATATATACTTTTATATAATTGTGACCATTATTACCCAAGTTATGGGTCGCCAAATGTTAGTGACCTCGCAAGTGACCTCAAATTTCCCGAGGTCATATCTCTTGAACCGTTGGTCGGATTGACCTTATAATTTCAGAAATGGATTCAGGGCCCACAAACTCCCTATAAACCAAATTTCAGCAAAATCTGAGAGATGAGGGTGTTAGGCACTGGTTGATCTGACAGAGAATGACCCACAAGAAGA
Source organism: Bathynomus jamesi (assembly GCA_023014485.1). NCBI lineage: Eukaryota > Metazoa > Arthropoda > Malacostraca > Isopoda > Cirolanidae > Bathynomus > Bathynomus jamesi. The sequence continues at coordinate 36,800 of JAJOZX010009116.1, read as the reverse complement.
ATCATCATTTATGTCTGAATTCAAAGTGCCTATTCCTTTCTCAGGCAAGGACTCAAGATGTTCTCTACACTGCTTACAAAGTCTGTGATGTAGTGTTAAGTGCAGATCAGGAAACTTATTTACAAGTTCCTGTGGTACAATTCTCAAACTCTTCTTTCGACACTGACCTTTGTGACGCAGCAAAGGATCAGCACACTTCTGTTTCAGTTTTAAATGTTCCATGTTTGTACTCTGAAATCACAAAAGCACAAAGAAAATCCTGAAAAGAAAACAATGAACAATTAATGAATTAAATAAATTTTTATACATGTATTTAGTAAAAATAAATTAACTTTAACTTGAAGTCAGGAGTCAACTCTGTAAAGTTGACAGTACTTATATACTAGTTAGGCCTTTGGATCAGCGCTACTCCAGTAGATTTGGGGCTGTCGAGGGGTTTAACCCTGGTTGTCTTTTAAAAGACTTTTGGCACAGGTCACAAAAAGGTTTTTGAACTAATAATGTTAAGTTGAACTAAGTCTTCACTGACACTATATCAGAACAGAACTTTTAAATAAATGAACTGACAAAAAAAATCTAAAATTGAAGAATGATGCCAACTTCATTTATTTTTTATACATTGAACTAGTTATCAGCCACTTACAACTTCTTGGGATTTTGTTGTACATGACTCAAGGTATTAATGTAAAAAAATTGAATTTTTTAGAAGGTATTTTTTTTTTTATTCAAGGTCAAAGGTCAACTTTTGAAGGGATTTTTTTATTTTTCACAGTAGAGATATTTAACAAGATACAATAAACAAGGGGCTACTAAAGAGCTTTAAAATGAGACCAAAATCAATGCTCTAGCTTTAATAGTTTTTTAGTTACACCATTTTGAAAATAGTCATTTAACGCAAAAAAGGTCAAAATGTCACAACTTTGTGACCTTGTATCTCAGTAACCAAAGGTCAGTCAGCTCTAATAATTTGGGAATTTAAGTTTGGCATGTATATCTGTTATTGTGCCAAGTATGAGCAAAATTGAAAGGGGTGAGTGCAAAACGTGCCATTTTGTGGCTGAGTTGACATGGAATGACCCAATACTGCATTCAAGCTTGGTTCCCTTCACCTTAGACATGATATTGATATACTTGAAAGTGTGCATAGGGCAACCAAGCTTATCCCTAACCTAAGAACATTGGAATACACAGAAGATTAAAGGAACTAGGTATTTTTAGTTTTGAGAGACATTGTATGAGGGGAGATATGATACAGATGTTCAAAACATTTTCAGGTTTGGACAATTTAGATGTATGTACCTTTTTCTCACTAGAGGCTGATGGGATAACTCATGGGCATAATAAGAAAATTAGAAAACAGACTTGTAGACTTGATCTACAAAAATACTTTTTCAGTCATAGGGTGGTAGAATTTGGGAATGACTTGCCATATGATGTTAATTTTAGTTTTAATTTTAAACGTGTGTGTGTGTGTGTGTGTGTGTTTTATATGCAACATAATAAGGTAAATGTTAAGTTTAGAGGTATAAATTAAACTCAAAAATGTTTTGGGGTATAAATTATGACACTAATGAAAAAAATACAACTTAACCTAACCAATCATCAAGGGTGTACACTGTACAATTGACATAACTGGGCATTCAATAATTTTCCCATAGGTTTAATGAAAATATCATGACTTAACCTTACCAACTAGTTAGGTCAACTGTATGCCCTTGATGATTGGTTAGGTTAAGTCATGATATTTCCATTAGTTTTAACAAAAATATTGTCAAAATTGCTACTAACTGAAAAAAGAAATTGGTGTGCTATAAAGGAAAAAATCCAAAACTACTGATCATCCCTACATTTTATTTGCTTTATTTGTAGCCTTGACATACCTAAAACAAAAGATCACCCTATAATTTTGATAAAGCGGGCTATTTATCAAAACTACTACCTCTAAGCAATATGACTTTAAGGAACTCTTGTGCTGTAACACAAATACTAATTATTTTGTATGTCCTAAACAAAAGTAATGGTTTAAAACAATTAGATAGCTGTTATAGACAACACAATAATTTATGCCCCTAAACATTTTAGTTTAATTTATGCCTCTAAACTTAATATTTACCCATAATAATAGTATGAAATTTTAAGTCTTTTTAAAAAAAAAATAAAAAAAAAAAAAAAATACAAGCTACCTTACTAAACTTCTGGGAAAATGTTAAATATAAGTCCTAATAATAAAATCACAGAGAGCCAGTTGGATGTAGTATTACCAATATAGGGTGGCCATTTAAAAAGGAGGACACTGCGTATGTGGCTGTACGTTAACATATATATTATATATGGTATATTATATATATATTATATATATATATATATATATGTTAATGTACAGCCATATACGCAGTGTCCTCCTTTTTGGAAATGGCCACCCTAAGGACAGAGTGCTCAAAAGGCGGACTCTCCGCCTAAAGCCGGACATCTGGCCATCCCTAATTGCCAACCATCCAGATTTCATCTGGACAGTCTGAAAATGACTAGAAATGTCCAGTGTCCAGATCACACACTCATTTAGACACAGTTTGTCCAGATCTCATGTGAGGACAGGCAAGCACCAAGCACCATGTCCACACTTTGGCATGACTTAAGTAATGCAGTAACTAAAACATTTTACTATCATACAGATATACATACAGCGTATATATAATTAACATGACTTTGTAATGTCATCAGTGCCGTATTAAGGATTTTTGGGCCCTGGGGCCAAAATATTCTTGGGGTCCCTCAACAAGACAAATCTTCGAGTCATGTAAATTAATAAAATCATTTATTTCTAAATCAAATAATGCAAGTTTTACACAAATACCAAGCTGCTACAATTACACCAAACACAACTACAAGTCCACTATTAATCTACCAAAGTTGGTCACAAAATTATCCACCACCATCCAAACAGCCCTCAATTTGTGAATTTCCTGTAGTAGGTACTGTACCAGTACTCATAATGGGAAAGTGTCAGCTAAAGCATTTTGTTTGACAAGCAGTACAAAATGCTGAAACTCAAATGGGAAGCTGTCCTCAAAATCATTTGGATAATGGACTAGCCAGATTTTTTGTTGCTTTTGATGCTTCCTCTGAAGTTACTCGAGAGATATTGTTGAGCATTCCAAATTTATCATTAATATCATTATAAACATAGGCCCCTAAAACAGCTGGGTCTTGGGGCCTGGCCACCCTTTAATACGCCACTATGTCATTGATGTAGCAGATGCTTACCTTTGACTTATCCTGCCTAATGGCCTTACATTAGCTGCCATGTATTTCAGAATATAAATAATACAATACATTTGTTTGAGTGTCTGTACATTGTAGCACCACTCTGTTACATTGTAATTTCTCTTTTTCTTATTGAGGAAATAAATTGCATGGAAAAAATATCCTTTATGTACTTTTCTAATAAGTGTATATAACAAAAATAAAGTAGGCCCTACCACTATTTTTATAAGTAACATTTTCTCAGAAATTCATACATTTTTGGCTCTTTTTCAGTATTTTCCTGTAATTTTTTAAAAAATTTCTACTATTGTATATATATATATGGTATATATATATATATATATATATATATATATATATAAATATCACGACAACCTAAACAATCATTAAGGTTGTACAGTTGATTGGTATTTTTTTACAAGAGTACATTACAGGCTTTCAGGAATTTTAGAATTTTAGGTTAGGCCAATAGATTAGGTTAGGTTATATATTAAAACTAGGTTTTTCCAATTGTTTTTGATATTATTTGAATGAAATTAACCTTCATTCAAACCGCATCAAAAACCATCAGAAAAACAGTTTTGATTTACAAAGCCTGTAATGTACACTCAACCATTTACCCAGTTGATCTAACTAGGCATTCAATTAACCTAAGCAGGCATTCAATAATTGGTAATTATGTCGCAAATGACATGGCCTGAAGTTGAAATCAAAAATACATTTTTCTAGTGTATTTTGGTGTGCTCTGTTCAAATATAACCTTCATTTCTTGTGCAAATGAACAGAAATACAGTGAGGCCTTGCATAACGAACGCCTTAAATAGCGAATTTTTGCTTAACGAATTACCTCCATAAGGCTCCATTGATTTAAATAACGATTTTACCTTGCAGAACGAATTTGGTAACGAAAAACGTAATAACACGTTTTCTGTTCAGTTGGAGGTTGGTAGCTATCGTGAGCAGTTGTGTACAATTGCTATAAATTATTTTTTAAATTTTGCTTTACAGTGATTTATCATTATATCATTAATTAATATAGTGAATAAATAATAATTAATGCTTTTAAGCATTATTAGTGCTAAATAAAGTTAATCACAGTGCACATAATAAAGATAAAAAGTGAATTACAGTGAACCAAGTGGGCTTACGATAACACGTGTTGTTACAATAATACTGTACAACACAATTGCTCACTATTAAATTTTAATTTATTAGCTTTATAAGTGTATAAAATGTGTAGTCATGGCCCCTAAAAGACCTTTATCATCTGCTAATGCTCCAAAGAAATCCAGGAAAAAATGGATAAACAAGCTCAAAAAGGGTCAAAATTTGGGCTCTGGAACGAATTACTGAAAATCCCATTGAACTAATGCATTGCATAACAAATTTTTCAATTAACAAATGACCTTCTGGAATGAATTAAATTCGTTATGCAAGGCCTCACTGTACATGTTTGGGCCATGCAATGACAACTATTTCTCTTCATTTGCACAAGAAATGGTCAATATTCGTCTTTTAACCCACTCATATACAGTCATACCCCACTTTATGTCGGTTCACTTTACGTCGGTTTTCAAGAGCAAGATTTTGTTCACACTACGTCGTTTTACTCGACTTTACGTCGCTTTACGTCATTTTTCGACTTACGTCCTTGGAACCAATTACCAACATTAGGCGTTTATTTTCATATTTATTATCTATAGTATTGAAAACATAACCATAAAGTGTTTATTTATAGTTGTATCTAATCACTACCATCGTCGGAGTGTTTTACAGTGTTTACAATCGGTTTTCGGTAGACTTAGGCACCTCTGTTCGCTTTACGTCATTTTTTGACTTACGTCAGGGTCCTTGGAACCAATTACCGATGTTAGGCGGGGTATGACTGTACAGTTAAAACATTATAATATATTGAATTACCATTCAAAACTGACTAAGAAAATATATATCTTATGTTGTGCAAATTTGTTGAAATGTACTTTTTTTAATAAAATATATTTCCTGTTTTGGCTATAATGTACTTTTTTCATAAAGTATTTTTCCTGATTGGGCTATTTTTTCGCTACTCTGCGACTTAATTAGTTGGTTGGGTTTTGTTCTGGCTATTTATTTTTTTTTTTCAAATTAGATTCAGTTTAGTGGTGTTTGTGATAAAATTATGAAGTACCATTTGTGTGATTTTGACTTTGAGAACTTGATTTGTCATGTGCCCTAGATGAAGACAAAGGATTGAATGTTTTTATCAATTACAGCATTATTCTCTCATCTTTAACTTGCCCAAAATGTGACAGTGAGTGCCTAATACAAAAAGATCAGAAGATATTTAGGTGAAATAACCAATATTAACCTGTTAGGTTAATTGAATGTCCACTCAGGTTAATTGAATGTCCACTCAGGTTAATTGAATGTCCACTCAGGTTAATTGAATGTCCACTCAGGTTAATTGAATGTCCACTCAGGTTAATGAATGTCCACTCAGGTTAATTGAATGTCCACTCAGGTTAATTGAATGTCCACTCAGGTTAATTGAATGTCCACTCAGGTTAATTGAATGTCCACTCAGGTTAATTGAATGTCCACTCAGGTTAATTGAATGTCCACTCAGGTTATCATCATAAAAACAGAATGGGTATAAAAACGAATAATTACTGAAATGAAGGTCATATTCGAACAAAGCACACCAAAATATACTTGAAAAATATATTTTTTGCTACATTTCATACAGTAAAGCATAACCTAATATGTTCATATTACGAGATCTCATAAACAACACATTACCACAGAAAACGTGCAAAACACCTCAAAATTAACCAGAAAAGTTTGCTCTCATCATTTTCATTTAAACCAACAAAAATATCACGACAACCTAACCAATCACATCAAGGGCATACAGTTGACCTAACTGGGCATTCAATTAACCTAACCAGGCATTCAATCAATCATTTAATCATCTAGGGCATATGACAAATCAAGTTCCCAAAGTTGAAACCACATGAATGGCATGTCATAATTCTATCACAAACACCACCAAATTGAATCCAATTAGAAAAAAAAAAAAATAGCCAGAACAGAAACTAACAAACTAATTAAGTCACAGAGTAACATGATGTCATACTACCCCCAACTACAAATACACTAAATATATATTTTTATATTATTATTATTATTATTATTTTACAATAGTTTGCACAAAAAAATGAGTGACAAATTTGAATAAAGTGACTAAAACTACCTCATAAAAAGTTATTTTGATTTACAGGTCTAGCCCATGTCATTTAAAACATATTAACCCAATAATTTTTCCATAGTCATTAGGTAAAAGTTGTGGTAATTGTACCGTATACAACATCCCCCTCACCTCAACTTTATGAAATAATTGAAATTGACTTCACAATCGATGTAAAACCTTTATTTTTGCATGTAATTACCTTATTTATTTTCGGAAACCAACCTAATCTAATCTAACTTAACCTTACCTAACCTAAAAAAATGTATACTAGAGAAATATATTTTTTAATAAAAAAGTGCATAACTTAACATGTTATTACATTATCATTTGTATAATTTAGGTCTCGGGGGTACAGGGATGGAGCCCCCATAAAGATCACACATCACAAAGTGAACCCTATACCGATCAATTTGTGATGTGTGATCTTTATAGGGGCTCTATCTACCCCCGTACCCCCGAGACCTAAATTATACAAATGATAATGTAATAACATAAGTTATACACTTTTTAGTCTTCATCTAAGGTACATGCTGAATCACGTTCTCAAAGTCAAAATCACACGAACAGCACATCATAATTCTATCACAAACATGACCAAACTGAGGTATTACCCAAACTAAATCTAATTAGAAAAAAAAATAGCCAGAACAGAAACCAACTAACTAAGTCACAGAGTAGCGAAAAAATAGCCTAATCAGAAAAGTGTCACGTCAAATGGATATCGTTAATTAAATATATCTCCATAAATATGACTGACCAAAAAATTTTTACTTAAAGGAAATGTTTTATTTATTATTTTCTATGCATTGTAATAATTTTTATAGAAACTGAGGTGAGGGGAATATTGTATACAATTACCAAAGTTGCTTAAAATTAATCAAAACCTACATGAAAATTATTGAATACCCAGTTAGGTCAACTGTACATCCTTGACAATTGGTTAGGTTATCACAATATTTTTGTTAATTAAAAATAGCAGGGAAATACAAAATATATATATATATATACAAGGGCAAAAAAGTAAAAAAAAATATTGAGAAATACCAAAAAAAGGATATTTCCTCTGTAAAAAATGTGTTTAAAAATTGTCCAGATTTACTTCAATTATATGGGACTGCAGGTTGAGTATAATTTTCCTTTGAGGGGATGGGAGAAGAGAGAGGTGTCCATATTGGTAATGGTTCAGAATACAGGCACCACTTAATTAAGCAAAATTTCAAAAAATACAATAGAGACAAAGTTGTTTCTCTCATTAAAATACGTTGATTGCATGTCGCATAGTCAAAAAAACAAAGTTAGAAAATTACGAAAAAATATATATAGCTACTTCAGTGCTTTTTAGGTATGAATCTAGGAAATTTTGAGTTGGCAACCCTACTATCGTTCATTCACTTCAGTTTGAAAAGGACTTCGGTCTGTGATGGCTGTGCAGTGATGCTAGTATTTTTGGTAATTGTTATGCTAACTTAACCTAACATGAATATGTTATTACATTATCATTTGTATAACTTGTCTCGGTGGTATGGGGGCAGAGCCCCCATAAAGATCATGCATCACATATTGATCAGTATAGGGTTTTATATTAAAACCTAGTTACTTTTTATGGTAATGGTTCAGAATAGGGGCCACCTCAATTTGTATATTTTTTCCTCCAAAACATGCTAAAACCATTGGTTTCCTGTCAAGATGTTTAGGATAAATCTGACCATCACTATTACAGTAAATTATTGCTTGTGCTGTGTTCCCCAACCCAAAACCGCCAGTTCCCACAGTGGTCACCAAAGATTGTAGGGGGGGGGTGAAATCACTTCAAGCAATAATTTACTGTAATGGCGATGGTCACATTCATCCTAAACAACAGGAAACCAATGGTTTTAGCATGTTTTGGTAATAAAAACACAAAAATTGAGGTGGCGCCCCTACTCTGAACCGTTACCTCCATATTTACTAGAATGAAAAGGTGGCAGCACAAATTCGATGGATAAATAAATGGCTGATAAATGGATAAATCATTCGATAGTTGGGCAAGTGCATGGACAAAGATGGCTAGGATTAATTTAGGCTCGGTCTGTGGTTCTTCACCTTTTCCGGCTGCGACCCAAATTCTGGTCGCGGGACAAGCTTGGCAACCCATGCCTTCAAACAGTTCACTTGCAGAGTTGCAGTAGATAATAAAATAAATAATTAATGGTAAAATGATTAGGGGTAACATAAATAAATGATAATTTATTTACCAAGTCAAAATGGCTTGGCGACCCAATTTTGGGTCACGACCCAGGGATTAAGAAACACTGGTTTAGTTTAGGTTGTTCAATCGACTTTGTAACGATACAGGTCACATGAAAGAAGTTTTTAGCTTTACATGCTATACGGATCATTGTTCACTGCACCATCTGGAGTCTGGACCCAAACAGCAACAAAAACTTTATTTTAGATTCAACAGGTACAAACATGATACAAGTAGTCCAGAGAAAGTTAAAAGATAGTTGTCTGGAACAGTGACTATGTAGGCCAGTGAAACACTATGAATAATGAACATACAGTTGCCTCCGCCAATGCTTTTAGATTTGAGATGCCGTAGATACAACAAATTTGTGTGGTCTCAGTTACGTCTTCACAACGTTGTGATATTACGTAAACTTTACGTGGATACAACGTTGTCTCAACATCTCAAGGATAGAATTTGGTCCAACAAACGTGCCTGTAAGAAAATCTAGAAGAGGAAGAGCCATTGTTGTCCCAAGGCGATATGGTGACTAAGATGATTGATGCAGCATTGCTTGTATATATTAAGGTAAGGTGTATAT
>JAJOZX010009116.1:0-22500 GCA_023014485.1 Bathynomus jamesi | reverse complement strand
CCATATCGATTGCGGACCAAGTCAAAATTTACAACCATATACATTATCAATTTAAAAATAATTAATTATCGATTTAAAACTAAAGATAGAATCTCTCGATCCAGAGGAGCAAGTCATAATAGACTACTATCCACAAATATGTTACATTCTATATCTATTTTTAACGGACATGCAAATATATCAGATCCAAAGAATCCAGTCAATTTCATTACGGTATCCATCAAGTCACGGTTCATATCGATTGCAGACCAAGTCAAATTTATAACCATATACATTACAATATATACACATACGAGGAAAAGTGTAGGTGTGGCTGTAAAGACTGTACAGTAATGTAGAAATGTGTGTGCACCCATTATGGGTCTCCCATTTAAAGGTGTTTGTGGGGCAAGTGAAGATCATGAGTTTTTCAATACCTCACAGTACTATGGGGGGCACCGCTCGGCAGAGGAATCTCTTTAAATGGGGTGTGTAAGGACAGAGAGTATCCCCTAACCCAAGACGCTGCCTCCCTATATCCCAACACTTGTGTTGAGCTGTGGGATCTATCCCCACAAAGCCTTAATTTTACTACCTTAAACTAAACCCTTTCTATCAACATGCGCGTCCAATCGATTCTTAAACATGTTTATAGACGTGCTACTAATTACTTCTACCGGCAAACTATTCCAGCTATTTACTATTCTATGCGTAAAAAAGTTTTTCGCAACTGCTGTCTCGAACCTTCTACTTGTCAACTTACACCCGTTATTTCTAGTCCTATTATATTGAGATATTTCGAAAAATCTATCTCTATCTACGTTATCAAACCCATTCATAATTTTGAAAACCTGATTAGATCACCCCTTAACCTCCTAGTCTCGAGTGTAGTCAATTTTAACTCTTTAAGCCTATCCTCGTACGACTTTGACCTAAGAGACGGAATCATCTTAGTTGCTCGTCTTTGAACTCTTTCGATTTTGTCTATATCTTTGCGCATATGCGGATTCCAAAATTGGACCGCGTACTCCAAATGGGGTCTAACTAATGATTTATAAAGAGGAACTATAATATCGCGCGATTTGTACTCAAAATTTCGAGCTATAAAACCTAACACTTTGTTCGCCTTATTGACCACCGCTGTACTTTGTTTCGCTACTTTTAAATCACCAGTGACTATAACTCCTAAATCTTTTTCCTGCTCTACGCTTGTTAAATCTTTCCCTGACATACTATACGCAAAATTACCGTTACGCGAACCTATATGCATAATTTTGCACTTATCCACGTTAAATCTCATTTGCCATGTGACTGACCAATCAACGATTTTATTCAGATCTTCCTGAATTTTACCTCTATCTTCGTCATTAATCGCCCTACCACCCAGCTTCGTGTCATCCGCAAACTTTGAAACTGTACTGACTAGGCCGACATCTAAATCGTTAATATATATAAGAAAAAGCAAGGGGCCCAATACAGAACCCTGAGGAACGCCACTCGCTACATTAGCCCAACACGACTCCGCTCCATCAACGACCACCCTCTGTTTCCTGCCTCGCAACCATTCTTCTAGCCAATTTATTACTACACCCCTGATTCCATGAGCCTTAGTTTTTTCAATCAGTCTTTTGTGCGGCACGGTGTCAAACGCTTTTTGAAAATCTAAATACACTACATCAACCGCCCGATGTCTATCGTAAACGTTAACCACGCTTTGGAAAAATTCTAAAAGATTAGTTAAGCAAGATTTGTTTCGCCTAAAACCGTGCTGCGTATTTCGGACCAGATTATGCACTTCTAAGTGTTCGACTATACCGTGTGTGTGTATATATATATACACACACATATATATATATATATATAATATATACATATAATGTTATAATGTTATAATGTTTCAGACCAACAAAGACCCTAGGATCCACTCATGGCTGGTCTACCTAACTGTGTTCGTAATCGTGTATTGTGTATACACATACGAGGAAAAGTGTAGGTGTGGCTGTAAAGACTGTACAGTAATGTAGAAATGTGTGTGCACCCATTATGGGTCTCCCATTTAAAGGCGTTTGTGGGGCAAGTGAAGATCATGAGTTTTTCAATACCTCACAGTACTATGGGGGGCACCGCTCGGCAGAGGAATCTCTTTAAATGGGGTGTGTAAGGACAGAGAGTATCCCCTAACCCAAGACGCTGCCTCCCTATATCCCACAACACTTGTGTTGAGCTGTGGGATCTATCCCACAAAGCCTTAATTTTACTACCTTAAACTATACCCTTTCTATCAACATGCGCGTCCAATCGATTCTTAAACATGTTTATAGACGTGCTACTAATTACTTCTACCGGCAAACTATTCCAGCTATTTACTATTCTATGCGTAAAAAAGTTTTTCGCAACTGCTGTCTCGAACCTTCTACTTGTCAACTTACACCCGTTATTTCTAGTCCTATTATATTGAGATATTTCGAAAAATCTATCTCTATCTACGTTATCAAACCCATTCATAATTTTGAAAACCTGGATTAGATCACCCCTTAACCTCCTAGTCTCGAGTGTAGTCAATTTTAACTCTTTAAGCCTATCCTCGTACGACTTTGACCTAAGAGACGGAATCATCTTAGTTGCTCGTCTTTGAACTCTTTCGATTTTGTCTATATCTTTGCGCATATGCGGATTCCAAAATTGGACCGCGTACTCCAAATGGGGTCTAACTAATGATTTATAAAGAGGAACTATAATATCGCGCGATTTGTACTCAAAATTTCGAGCTATAAAACCTAACACTTTGTTCGCCTTATTGACCACCGCTGTACTTTGTTTCGCTACTTTTAAATCACCAGTGACTATAACTCCTAAATCTTTTTCCTGCTCTACGCTTGTTAAATCTTTCCCTGACATACTATACGCAAAATTACCGTTACGCGAACCTATATGCATAATTTTGCACTTATCCACGTTAAATCTCATTTGCCATGTGACTGACCAATCAACGATTTTATTCAGATCTTCCTGAATTTTACCTCTATCTTCGTCATTAATCGCCCTACCACCCAGCTTCGTGTCATCCGCAAACTTTGAAAACTGTACTGACTAGGCCGACATCTAAATCGTTATATATATAAGAAAAAGCAAGGGGCCCAATACAGAACCCTGAGGAACGCCACTCGCTACATTAGCCCAACACGACTCCGCTCCATCAACGACCACCCTCTGTTTCCTGCCTCGCAACCATTCTTCTAGCCAATTTATTACTACACCCCTGATTCCATGAGCCTTAGTTTTTCAATCAGTCTTTTGTGCGGCACGGTGTCAAACGCTTTTTGAAAATCTAAATACACTACATCAACCGCCCGATGTCTATCGTAAACGTTAACCACGCTTTGGAAAAATTCTAAAAGATTAGTTAAGCAAGATTTGTTTCGCCTAAAACCGTGCTGCGTATTTCGGACCAGATTATGCACTTCTAAGTGTTCGACTATACCGTGTTGTGGTATATATATACACACACATATATAATATATATATATATATATATATACATATAATGTTATAATGTTATAATGTTTCAGACCAACAAAGACCCTAGGATCCACTCATGGCTGGTCTACCTAACTGTGTTCGTAATCGTGTATTGTGTATACACATACGAGGAAAAGTGTAGGTGTGGCTGTAAAGACTGTACAGTAATGTAGAAATGTGTGTGCACCCATTATGGTCTCCCATTTAAAGGCGTTTGTGGGGCAAGTGAAGATCATGAGTTTTTCAATACCTCACAGTACTATGGGGGGCACCGCTCGGCAGAGGAATCTCTTTAAATGGGGTGTGTAAGGACAGAGAGTATCCCCTAACCCAAGACGCTGCCTCCCTATATCCCACAACACTTGTGTTGAGCTGTGGGATCTATCCCCACAAAGCCTTAATTTTACCACCTTAAACTATACCCTTTCTATCAACATGCGCGTCCAATCGATTCTTAAACATGTTTATAGACGTGCTACTAATTACTTCTACCGGCAAACTATTCCAGCTATTTACTATTCTATGCGTAAAAAAGTTTTTCGCAACTGCTGTCTCGAACCTTCTACTTGTCAACTTACACCCGTTATTTCTAGTCCTATTATATTGAGATATTTCGAAAAAGCTATCTCTATCTACGTTATCAAACCCATTCATAATTTGAAAACCTGGATTAGATCACCCCTTAACCTCCTAGTCCTCGAGTGTAGTCAATTTTAACTCTTTAAGCCTATCCTCGTACGACTTTGACCTAAGAGACGGAATCATCTTAGTTGCTCGTCTTGAACTCTTTCGATTTTGTCTATATCTTTGCGCATATGCGGATTCCAAAATTGGACCGCGTACTCCAAATGGGGTCTAACTAATGATTTATAAAGAGGAACTATAATATCGCGCGATTTGTACTCAAATTTCGAGCTATAAAACCTAACACTTTGTTCGCCTTATTGACCGCCGCTGTACTTTGTTTCGCTACTTTTAAATCACCAGTGACTATAACTCCTAAATCTTTTTCCTGCTCTACGCTTGTTAAATCTTTCCCTGACATACTATACGCAAATTACCGTTACGCGAACCTATATGCATAATTTTGCACTTATCCACGTTAAATCTCATTTGCCATGTGACTGACCAATCAACGATTTTATTCAGATCTTCCTGAATTTTACCTCTATCTTCGTCATTAATCGCCCTACCACCCAGCTTCGTGTCATCCGCAAACTTTGAAACTGTACTGACTAGGCCGACATCTAAATCGTTTATATATAAGAAAAAGCAAGGGGCCCAATACAGAACCCTGAGGAACGCCACTCGCTACATTAGCCCAACACGACTCCGCTCCATCAACGACCACCCTCTGTTTCCTGCCTCGCAACCATTCTTCTAGCCAATTTATTACTACACCCCTGATTCCATGAGCCTTAGTTTTTTCAATCAGTCTTTTGTGCGGCACGGTGTCAAACGCTTTTTGAAAATCTAAATACACTACATCAACCGCCCGATGTCTATCGTAAACGTTAACCACGCTTTGGAAAAATTCTAAAAGATTAGTTAAGCAAGATTTGTTTCGCCTAAAACCGTGCTGCGTATTTCTGACCAGATTATGCACTTCTAAGTGTTCGACTATACGATCCCTAATTATTGATTCCAGTAGCTTACCTACAACAGATGTTAAACTGATTGGCCTATAATTTCCCGCCGCACCTTTATCGCCTTTCTTAAAGATAGGTGTTACGTTTGCTAACTTGAAATTATCTGGTACGCACCCCTCAGAAATAGACACACATATATATATACACACACACATATATATATATATACACATATATATATATATATATATATATATATATATATATAATATATATTCATATATATATAACACACACTATATATTCATATATATATACACACATATATATTCATATATATACACACACACATATATATATATATACATATACACATATGCATATACACATATACATAATGTTATAATGTTTCAGACCAACAAAGACCCTAGGATCCACTCATGGCTGGTCTACCTAACTGTGTTCGTAATCGTGTATTGTGTATGTCCTCCGTGGTGGCGGAGGGGACCTACAATTTTACGTGGGTTCCGAACCACAAGAACATAAGAAACTTATTTAAAAACTGCCGGTAAATTGGCAACGACCAATTTTTACGAAACTAAATAATTATCAATTTAAAAATAATTAATTATCGGTTTAAACTAAAGATAGAATCTCTCGGTCCAGAGGATCAAGTCATAATAGACTACTATCCACAAATATGTTACATTCTATATCTATTTATAACGGACATGCAAATATATCAGATCCAAAGAATCCAGTCAATTTCATTACGGCGTCCGCTCAGTAAGGAGTCCATATACTATAGAAGTAGGCTTAAATGGAATCACAGTTCTTCCAAAACTAGACACAGGTGCTGCCCGAACGGTCATGTGTAAAACAGTTGTAGTGCCTTGCACCACAAGAGTATTCTTTATTAGTGAAAACTGCCACAAATTGGCATGAGTGAAATATTTAAATCTAAAATAAATAAATAAATAAATAAACAAGTTAAATATGTCCAGTGATCAAATTTAATTCTTAAGAATTCAGTGTGGTGTGACTAGACATGAATGGGCTTTTAAGGATTATTTTGGCTGGTTGGTAAAATTATTAAGTAAAAACAAACTTGTGTGCAACGACAACACAAAGGACGCCACTTTACACATTATATTCGAAATCACCCCGCCAGCAAGCAAAGTTCCTTTGTGGTATGTTTTGTGTTTATAGTATTTATTCTTTACTATTTCATATCTGTATGCAATACCGCATACTGCAGATACTAACGCCTTATACCGTTTGCAATTAGTACTAAGATTCATACTACAAATAGTAATGTAAGATTCATATAATAAATTACTTAGGCTAAGTTAGGTCTAGGCTAAAGCCAAATTGTAACTAGCCTAACTGAGGCCTACCATAGTCTTTGTTTTAGATTAACCTCAGCTCAATATGTTGAAGAGGCAAAGGCCTGCCTATTAAATTTTCTTAGTATATTTTACTTTATAAGCCTATTATGTTTCACGTTATTTTCTTAGCAGATGGCCTACTAATCATTTGTAGCCTACATTTCCTTTAGTTTCCCATTCAACTTAACACAATCCCATAACCAGAATTAACTGTAATTTATCATCCACAGGTTACTGGGGCCTATATAACCTATATGTATTTTAATTATTAATTTTGCCATTTTTATTACTCTTTTTCTCCAAAATATTACTTACAGTATTCTTGTCTGTCTCTTTGCAGACAAGGTTGTCATTGTGGCTATTATCTTTTAGTTATTATTGTTATTATTACTACTATTATTACTACTATTATTTGTATTGCATATTATTATTATAATCAGTATTATTTGCAGACTGTTATATATTAGCCAAACGGGCCATTATTTAATCTCCATTATAAGTCCATCAAAGTTGTTACGGGTAAAAATCCCCTTTGCATATACTCATTAATTGTTGTCAATAAAATATAAAAATTCATATTGATTTAATAATCAGTCCTTCCCTTCTTTTATTAAAATTAACTTTGCGCCGCAGTGCCGGATGCCAATCTAGTACTTGGGCGCTGGTGACCCTGGCATTAGTTAATTATCTACGTAAACTTGTAAAGGTCTAAATAAATAAAACCGGACTCTTACAATTGGTGACCTCCTGGAGTGACCAAACACCGTAATTTATGCAAAAAAAAAAAAATTTCTAAAAGTTTTTTCTCAATTTTTGTCAATATATTCAGTCTGCATCTATAATTTTATTAAATTCACTAGTACAAAGCACTCACCTGTACTGGAAGTGTATTCTATTGCAAAATATATTCCTTTTATTTTGCCTTTTTATAAATTCAGCATTTTCTAAAGTTTTTTTATGCAAATTTACTTATATTTTGCAAACAGCCTATACGCAGACTATTTTTCTGCTAATATTGGGCTACATCATAAAAAAATTTTTTACTTATATTTTGTAAACAGCCTATACGCAGACTATTTTTCTGCTAATATTGGGCTACATCATAAAAAAAAAAAAAAAAAAAAAAAAAAATTTCACGTAACTTTTTGTTATTGGCATTCATAACTCAAATTGAGTCTCATACTCAACCAAGCTTACCTGAAGCCATTATTTACATTCAACAACATTTGTTGAAATCTTGTCAGTTTGTGACACATTTTAAATTTTTTTTAGTACCTTGTAACAAATAATAGCCACAATGACCAATAACAACCTAGGGTCATCCAATGGTGGTACTCCAAATTCACCACCTATAACGGACTTTCTCACAATGTATCAGCCTACCACTCCACAATTCACCGCTGAAGAGCCTGGAATCTTTGTGAGTCAACTGCGGGATTATTTTGAGATAAAAGGAGTTACGGACCCACGAACCAAGTTCCTTGTCACAAAGAACCTCCTGCCTACACAAGTATACAAAGTAGTGCGGGATGTAACTCTATTGCCTCCGTCTGACCAAGCTTTTGAGAGCCTCCTCAGCGAGTTAGTCAGGAGACTCGGCCAATCAGAAGAAGAGCGACTCAATGCTCTACTCAAGGACCAAGTTCTTGGGGATCAAACGCCAACAGCCTTCCTGAGACATCTGCAAGACCTGGCTGGACAGACCAATGAAGACGATAAAAACTCACCCTTAATGCGACGCCGCTTCCTCAATGGTCTCCCTACTGCCCTACGGCCAATGCTCCGTTGTATGCCAGATGATACAGACCTCCTCACAATGGCCAAAACAGCTGATAAGATGATGATTGAAATCCACCTTGGCCAAGTAGATAACCACACCCATCACCCCCAAATCTGTGCCACGCAGGACGACAATCTGAGTCCGGCTGCACAAGGTCTTAAAGTATCCAATGAAATTCTACGAACACTTAAAGAAGAATTTAAAGCTCTCCGAATAGAGCTAGCTAACAACAGGGAACGAGAGAGAAGTTCTTCAAGACAAGGACGACCCTCTGGTCCAATTAGAGCCTCCCAATATGAACCTGGACAACGCCTCGTTCTCCTACAACCACAGCCACCGCAAACAGGTCAGTTGGTTGCTCCTAATCCAAATCTATTAGCCTTACCTCATCCTCAATCCTCAATCCCCACTACTCAGCCCCATTCTCAACCTATTTCCTTACCACAGTCTACTGTTCATACCCCTCCTTGCTGGTATCATGAAAAGTTTAAAGATCGTGCAACGCGCTGTCTCACACCTTGCCCATGGACTCCTAACCCTCCTTTAAACTAACCAGGCTGGTGTCACAGGCGTCTGACGCTACAGCCTCTCAAGCCTCTCCTCCTATCCTTACTTCAACTAACCCTACCACTACCTCATTTAACACTGTCAAAC
This sequence comes from Bathynomus jamesi, assembly GCA_023014485.1. Taxonomy (NCBI): domain Eukaryota; kingdom Metazoa; phylum Arthropoda; class Malacostraca; order Isopoda; family Cirolanidae; genus Bathynomus; species Bathynomus jamesi. Next base: position 13,591 of record JAJOZX010009116.1, on the reverse strand, counting down.
CAACACCTACGTACGCAAGTAAAGTTAAAGAATCGCAACCTACTTATTCAACCACAGCTAATTTAATACCCCCAACTAATTCTCCAAATACAACACAAACTCCTTCCCACAGCAATACTAACCTTCTTCCACAAAAATTTAATGATTCACAACTACTGCACCACCTGGTCCAACATTCACCTTGCATGATCCACTTTCAGGCTATGCATTCCTTATTGACACTGGAGCTCAATACAGTGTTATTCCTGCAACAGCCGCAGACCGTGCAAACGGACCTTCTCCTTTCATTTTACGTGCAGCTAATTCTTCATCTATTCACACTTATGGACATCGTTCTATTTCAGTTTCTCTTGGACTTAGACGTGTTTTCCGCTGGATATTTCTTGTCGCGGATGTATATACTCCAATGTTAGGCTCTGATTTTCTTTCTGCTAATGATTTATTAGTTGATGTTCGTAGAGCACAATTAATTGATAATGTCACATATCTTTCAGTAATTGGTTCTCCTACGTGCACCCCTCTTCATTATTGGCAAGTTCTCTGCCACAGTGCTCACCTGCTATAGAGCAGCTCCTAAATGAATTTTCTTCCCTTACTCAACCCTGTTCTAAGGATACCCCTATTAAACACTCTGTTGTCCACCGTATTGATACGGTAGGCTCACCTGTTTTCACCCGCCCACGTCGCTTAGCTCCAGATCGTCTTGCAATTGTGAGACGAGAGTTTGAACACATGCTGAACTCGGTATTATACGGCCTTCAAGTAGCCCGTATGCCTCTGCTTTACACATGGTCCCAAAACCTACACCTGGAGACTGGCGTCCATGTGGAGATTATCGTGCTTTGAATGACAACACGATTCCAGATCGCTATCCCCTTCCTCACTTACACGATTTTACTTCTGCTCTCCATGGCACCACAGTATTTTCACGCCTTGACTTGGTGCGAGCCTTTCATCAAATTCCTGTACACCCTGATGATGTACATAAAACTGCTATAACAACCCCTTTTGGGTTATTTGAAATGACAAAAATGCCATACGGACTGCGTAATGCGGCCCAAACTTTTCAACGCTTCATTGATGAAGTGTTGAGAGGTCTCTCCTTCACTTTCACATATGTCGATGACATTCTCATCGCAAGTTCTTCTCCCTCAGAACATATTCAACATTTACGCTTAGTTTTTTCTCGGTTGGCAGAATATGGTGTATTGCTAAACCCTGAAAAATGTGTCTTTGCTGTAGATGAACTCACCTTCTTAGGACACAAAGTTACTTCGAAGGGCATTTCTCCTCTCGAAAATAAAGTATCTGTCATAAGGTCTTTCCCACAACCGCAAACTCAAAAGCAACTTCGCCGCTTTTTAGGGATGGTAAACTTCTACCATCGCTTCATTCCTCAGTGTGCAAACATTCTTGCACCCATAACCTCTCTTCTTCGCCAATCAAAAAGGGGCAGATCCACTGCAGTTCTGTGGAACCCCGAAGCTACCAACGCTTTTTCACAAGCAAAAGAGGCTATAGCACGAGCTACATGCCTTGTTCACCCTCAACCAGACGCTCCTCTGAACTTAGCCACTGATGCCTCTGACGTTGCCGTGTCAGGAGTGCTCCAGCAGCTTGTTTCAGGCGTTTGGGAACCTCTCGCATTCTTTTCACGCAAGCTCTCACCTTCACAAATGAGGTACAGCACTTTCGGTCGAGAGTTGCTGGCGATATACCTCTCCATCCGTCATTTCAGGTCATTCCTGGAAGGACGTGACTTTAGCATTTTTACGGATCATCGTCCGTTAATATTTGCTCTCCATTCTCAATCAGACTCTCATGCTCCTAATGAGCGAAGATACCTTGATTTTATTCTTCAATTTACTTCAGACATTCGACACATTTCAGGTTCTTTGAATGTTGTGCCGGATGCGCTGTCTCGCATCTCAGCAATTTCTGACCCTGGACACTCTCACATCAACCTTTCAGAGATGGCTAAGGCTCAGTCCACGGATACAGACCTCCAAACTCTTATTAATTCACCCACTTCATTGCAAGTCCGCTCTTTACCAGTTGAACCCAAGTCAGACTTACTAATTTTATGTGACGTCTCGACTGAGCATATTCGACCGTTGGTCCCACAAGGGCTGCGAAGAGCTGTTTTTGCTAAACTCCATTCCCTTTCTCACCCGGGAATTAAGGCCACCCAAAAATTAATTGCAGCTAGGTTTGTATGGCCAAGTATGCACAAAGATATCCGCAATTGGACTCGATCTTGCCTTCAATGTCAGCGTGCCAAAGTTCACCGACACACAAAGTCAGAAATTGGTACCTTTCCTTTGCCAAAGGCTCGTTTTGAGGCCATACACCTAGACATAGTCGGCCCCCTCTATTCTTCTCGAGGTTATACCTATCTTCTCACTGTCATTGATAGGTTCACAAGATGGCCAGAAGCTGTTCCTTTGACTTCTTGTACTGCTTCTGCAGTAGCTCACGCCTTTGTTTCATGTTGGGTTTCCCGTTTTGGAATACCTGCAACCATTTGCACAGACAGAGGTGCCCAGTTTGAATCGGCCTTATGGAAGGAACTCATGCTCCTTCTTGGGACTGAGCGCATCAGAACAACAAGCTATCACCCGCAATCCAATGGGGTGATAGAACGCTTCCATCGTCAACTTAAAAGTTCCTTGCGAGCCACTGATCCATCTACTACATGGGTGGACAGGCTACCCCTAATCCTACTCGGAATTCGTACTGCTCTGAAGACTGATCTTGCATGCTCTGCAGCAGAATTAGTTTACGGTACCACACTCCGGTTACCCGGAGAATTTTTCACACCTACACCCATTAACCCCGCATGTGATCCTGCTTCGTATGTTAAGACATTACGCTCTGTTATGAAGCAAATTCGTCCCACAGCACCTAGAACTTCCACTTCACAAACTACCTTCGTTTCCCCTGATTTACAAACTTGCACACATGTTTTCTTGAGACATGATGCTCACCGCTACCCTCTTCACTGCCCCTATGATGGTCCCTTCCTTGTGCTAGACCGTAAACCCAAAACTTTCATCATTGACAAGGTGGGCAAGCGTGAAACTGTTTCTGTGGACCGCTTGAAACCAGCATACCTTGATTTTTCTCCAACAAAAGATCCTATCCTCCCTCAATCTTCTGTACCTCCACCTCAAATACAGGTACAGCAACCTATCCCTCCTCAATCTTCTGTACCTTCATCTCATATACAGGTACAGCAATCTACCCTTCCTAAATCCTATGTACCACCACCTCATCCGAGGGTACAACAATCTATCATCCCTCTTCCAATTCTCCTTCATTATCGCAACCAACTGTCTTTGAACCAGCCAGTGGCTCCATCGCACAGGCACCAAGAATCCCCTTCCCCCAATGTCCCTACTGCACCTGTAGCACCATCCATGCCTTCAGAACCAGTGCTGCAGGATATTGCCATCCAAAAGCAAACAACGACTCGTTCTGGAAGAGTCATTCGTAAGCCAGTGCGTTTTGACATTTAAGTGTTTTTTTTTACCCCTGACAACCATGTTTTTGGGGGGCAGTACTTGTAGTGCCTTGCACCACAAGAGTATTCTTTATTAGTGAAAACTGCCACAAATTGGCATGAGTGAAATATTTAAATCTAAAATAAATAAATAAATAAATAAATAAATAAATAAGTTAAATATGTCCAGTGATCAAATTTAATTCTTAAGAATTCAGTGTGGTGTGACTAGACATGAATGGGCTTTTAAGGATTATTTTGGCTGGTTGGTAAAATTATTAAGTAAAAACAAACTTGTGTGCAACGACAACACAAAGGACGCCACTTTACACATTATATTCGAAATCACCCCGCCAGCAAGCAAAGTTCCTTTGTGGTATGTTTTGTGTTTATAGTATTTATTCTTTACTATTTCATATCTGTATGCAATACCGCATACTGCAGATACTAACGCCTTATACCGTTTGCAATTAGTACTAAGATTCATACTACAAATAGTAATGTAAGATTCATATAATAAATTACTTAGGCTAAGTTAGGTCTAGGCTAAAGCCAAATTGTAACTAGCCTAACTGAGGCCTACCATAGTCTTTGTTTTAGATTAACCTCAGCTCAATATGTTGAAGAGGCAAAGGCCTGCCTATTAAATTTTCTTAGTATATTTTACTTTATAAGCCTATTATGTTTCACGTTATTTTCTTAGCAGATGGCCTACTAATCATTTGTAGCCTACATATTTCCTTTAGTCTTCCCATTCAACTTAACACAATCCCATAACCAGAATTAACTGTAATTTATCATCCACAGGTTACTGGGGCCTATATAACCTATATGTATTTTAATTATTAATTTTGCCATTTTTATTACTCTTTTTCTCTAAAATATTACTTACAGTATTCTTGTCTCTCTTTGCAGACAAGGTTGTCATTGTGGCTATTATCTTTTAGTTATTATTGTTATTATTACTACTATTATTATACTATTATTTGTATTGCATATTTATTATTATAATCAGTATTATTTGCAGACTGTTATATATTAGCCAAACAGGCCATTATTTAATCTCACCATTATAAGTCCATCAAAGTTGTTACGGGTAAAAATCCCCCTTGCATATACTCATTAATTGTTGTCAATAAAATATAAAAATTCATATTGATTTAATAATCAGTCCTTCCCTTCTTTTATTAAAATTAACTTTGCGCCGCAGTGCCGGATGCCAATCTAGTACTTGGGCGCTGGTGACCCTGGCATTTAGTCAACTATCTACGTAAACTTGTAAAGGTCTAAATAAATAAAACCGGACTCTTACACAGTTCTTAACAAAACTTTCAAAAATACACCTGAACTATATAAATCTAAAACAACACTAAAAGAATATAGTAACCTACAAATACCTATTTGTGGAGAAGCCCAGAGGCTTACCGAAGGGAAGGGTGACACGGGCGATCGCCCCCCCCCCCTTTGAGCTAATAAATTATTATTTTCCCAGTAAAATTGTTAGGTTACAACGGGATGAGAATGAAAGTGAAAAAATTTCGGGGCCTTCGGCGCTAGCTCTTACCTCCCGTACTACTAAAAATTTAAAATGGCTTAGGATCCCAAAAACTCTTAATCTGGCCCTGAGAATAATTTTATTTTATAAAGGTAACAGTCCAAGGAAATGCTTAATCTCGAAATTAGCACTTTTTTATTCTTATGTCAATACAAATCTGAGCATCCTAATTGCGGTTTGCATTGAATATTATGTTACTAATCAGATTTTTATCATAATTTTTATATTTTTTATAATGCAATTTTTATATTTTTATTCATGAGTCTTAGCAGTAGCTAGTTAATCATCTCTAACTGAACGATAAGCTCATCATGAACGTACATAAAAGTTATTTATCTCTATTTCAATTATACTTTTACGATTAGTTCCAAGTTCGCCCCCCCCCTTGGCAAATTTCTGGGTACGCCCCTGGAGAAGCCTACATCACAGTTATATTAAACAAGTAAACTTTATCTCATCTATTAACCCTTTTAGTGGTAGATGAGCAAGGACCTACTCTACTAGGCCGTGACTGGGTCGATGCCTTGAAATTGCCTATTGACAAAATTTTGCTAAAGGGTCGGGCAGATATGCATACACTTACATATCCATCTGACATTGATTCGTTGTTAACCGAGTTTTCTTCTCTTTTCGTGCCTGAAGCAGGCAAACTAAAAGACCATCAGGTTTTTATAGAGGTAGATCCTAATGTAACTCCAAATTTTGTAAGGCTCGTCCAATTGCACATGCAGTGCGGGAGAAGGTAGATTTAGAAATTGATAGACTGCTCAAAGATAGAATTTTTGAACCACTCACACAAGCTAAGTGGGCTGCCCCGGTGGTTCCTCTACTAAAACCCCACAAGTCAGTGCGTGTATGTGTGGATTGCCGTTTAATAGCAAATAGAGCAGTTCTTCTAGATTGCAAGCCTATACCCAATCCTGATGAATTATTTAGCTCTCGCAGGGGGTAAATATTTCACAAAACTAGATATGTCACAAGCCCAGTGGCGGCTCGTGCCTAGGAGCTGCAGAGCTGCAGTCCCCCCAGACACTCACTGCCAGGCGTATGATTCCTTCAGACAGTCTGAAGGAATCATACGCCTGGCAGTGAGTGTCTGGTGGGGGCTGCAGCTCTGCAGCTCCTAGGCACGAGTCGCCACTGCTGACAAGCCTATGCTCAACTAAGTTTAAACGAAAATTCTAAAGAGTTAACTATCATAAATACGCACTGAGGCCTATATAGGTAGAGTAGGCTATGCTATCTATGGAATAGCATCGGCTCCGGGTATTTTTCAGAGGACAATGGGCCAAGTTCTAGATCACATTCCGGGTGTATTTTGTTTTCTAGATGATGTCCTCATTGCAGGTTCATCTGAACAAGAACACCTAACTAGATTAACAACAGTTCTAAAAAGACTCCGGGACACCGGACTTAAGCTAAAACTGAAAAGTGTTCTTGGGTCAGAAATGAGGTTTCGTACTTGTGGTTCCGCATAGATGCCTCAGACATTCATCCAACGGTGGATAAACGAGAAGCAATAAAAATTGCACCTTCACCACAAAACATCACACAGATAAAGCTTATTTAGGTCTCCTAAACTTTTATAGGAAATTTTTGCCTAATGCATCGACTTTCCTTGAACCCCTAAATAAGTTATTACGATCTCGGGAACAGTGGAGATGGGAGAAAACCCAAACAGAAGCATTTGAGGCTTCCAAGGACGTACTACTAAAGTCCACCCTCCTAGTGCATTATGATCTTAAACTTCCTCTCATATTTTCAGCAGATAGCAGTTCTTATGGAATTAGTGCAGTGCTATCTCACCACATTGACGGTGTAGATAGGCCTACCTGTTTTGCTTCTAGAACACAAACCGAGACTGAAAGGCGATATGCACAACTTGAACGTGAAGCCTTAGCTTTGGTATTTGCAGTAAAGAAATTTCATATGGCCCAGGACCGGGCTGTGTGGAGGAGGCTGGTCAGAAACGCCGACCCCGCATAGAGGCGAGAACGGGCGAAGAGAAAGAAGAAGAAGAAGATTCAATCAGTAAAGTTCAGTCCACTCGAGTCTAATAAATCACTGGTCAACAAAGATTTTGTCACAGAGATATTTTTACTTGAACTATGTGTAATTTTTTACGTTGATTACGAAAATGAAAACAGAATTTTTCTATCACCCGCAGTTTTAGAGTGACACACGAATTTACATTACTTAGGATTTGAGTGAGAATAGGAAGGGGGCGGGGTCTGCCCCTTCTTCTGCTTATAAGTTGCTGCACGTCACTGTTGACTTTCATTTGTCAGTTACTCATTTGATTTCTCTCAGTGAACATCGTGCATTTTATTCGTGATTTTCCTTAATCATTTTTTGTGTCAGTGCGTTCGTATTGTTTCATGACAGAATGCCACGCAAGTGTCAACCATCCAAATTGTTTCTGTTATGTGTGCAGAGAGTTAACACTTAAATTTCAAAGGCGAAATTTCAACCCTCTCGTCAAAAAAGCATACGAACTTTATTTTGGTTGCAATGTAGGGGATCAGAACAAGACGTGGGCACCTCATATATGCTGTATTATGTGTTTAAGACCTCTGACAGGCTGGTTAAATGGGTCTCTTCAAATGCCGTTTGCTGTTCCGATGATATGGAGAGAGCCGAAAGACCATTTAACGGATTGTTATTTTTGCTTAACAAATATACTAGGCATTACTGCGAAATCTAAACATATGGTACAATACCCAAATTTACCATCAGCCATAAGGCCTGTTTTACATAATGAACATTTGCCAGTACCAAGGCCACCGGAAACGTGGAGTTTAGATGATGAAAATGAAATTGATGTACAATGGTAATGACGAAGCTCAACATGGTTTACTGACGGACGATGTTCATCCAATGTTTGAACTATCTTGTTCATCGACAGAGCCTCACTTAATATCTCAAGCAGACCTGAGCGAGCTTGTCTGTGATCTGAAATTGTCAAAAGATCAATCCGAACTTTCGGCTTCCAGGTTGAAACGTTGGAATCTTCAAGAAAAAGGCACTAAGATATCTTTTTACCGTAAGCATCAAAGAAACTTTCTACCCTCTCATGAAAACCCTTGGCCAACAACATGATCCAAACGAATGGCGCCTATTTATTGATTCCTCGAAGCTGAGTTTAAAAACTGTATTACTCCATAATGGAAATAAATACCCTTCATTTCCATTAGCACATGCCGTACATATGAAGGAATCATACGACAATATGCACCTGCTTGTGAAACATATCCAATATGCTTAATACTCTTGGTATATCTGTGGAGACTTGAAAGTGATTGCACTTCTTAGTTTACAAGTGGGTTATACGAAATTCTGTTGTTTCCTCTGTGAATGGGACAGCAGAGCACGGGAAAGCCATTACTCAAAGATACAATGGTCACTTCGACAAGCGTTGATTCCAGGGCATAAAAATCTCACCAGTTCACCTCCTCTTAATCCAAAAAAGTTATTTGCCACCACTACATATTAAACTTGGTTTAATGGAAAATTTTGTTAAGGCTATGGATCAAAATGGTAGGGGGGGGGGCTCTACTTGAAACAGAAATTTCCGAGGATCAGCGAGGTCAAAATCAAAGAAGGGATATTTGTGGTCACGCAAATGAGAGAAATCATGAGAGACAGCGCGTTTGATGAAACTCGGTGAAGTTGAAGGAGCAGCTTGGAGAGCATTTAAAATAGTGAACACAAATTTTCTCGGAAACTTCAAGGCCGAAAATTAGGAGTAACTTGTTAAAGAACTTCTCAAGGCCTACAAAGACGTGGGGTGCAACATGTCGTTGAAAATTCATTTTCCTGACTCACATCTCGACTTCTTCCCAACAAACTTAGACGGTGTTAGTGATGAGCATGGGGAACGCTTTCATCAACAAATATCCACGATGAAGAAGCGATACCAGGGCAAGTGGAGCCCCAGCATATTGGATGACTACTGCTGGACATTGTCAAGGGATGGCCCAGAGGCAAAATACAAGCGTAAATCATCAGTAGCCACATTTTAGGTGAATTCAATATGCATTTTCTACTTTGATATTGCTATTACGCCTATAAATTAGTCAAAATTTCATTTTCGATTCACTCAATATTGGTGGGTGATAGGAAAATTTTGAGGCCATTTTTTAACTCAGTGGTAAAAAACCTATAAGATCCACCCATTTTTGTCCATGTGACAAATAAAAAGTTCGATTTTGTCGACCAATGGATCGAAGTCTCCTTACCTCATTCCTGATTTGTCATACTGAAATGAATGTACGATACTCTACAATTTACGTTTACTGTTTACAATTACCATACTCTACACAACTTTTTATCTCTCGGAAAGTAATGAAGGTCATATTTGAACAGAGCACACCAAAATACACTTGAAAAGTGTATTTTTGACCAAACGTTCAGGTCATGTGGTCAGCAACATAATTACCCTAAAAACCATTAATATTCAGTTACTTAACTATAACAATGTGAATATGAACGCAAGTATATAAAATTCAGAACTTTCCAAAAGTAAATTAATTGGCAATATCCAAAAGTAGAAACAATATCAGAGAGCCCAGGGAATGCGTCCGCTCAGTAAGGAGTCCATATACTATAGAAGTAGGCTTAAATGGAATCACAGTTCTTCCAAAACTAGACACAGGTGCTGCCCGAACGGTCATGTGTAAAACAGTTCTTAACAAAACTTTCAAAAATACACCTGAACTATATAAATCTAAAACAACACTAAAAGAATATAGTAACCTACAAATACCTATTTGTGGAGAAGCCCAGAGGCTTACCGAAGGGAAGGGTGACACGGGCGATCGCCCCCCCCCCCTTTGAGCTAATAAATTATTATTTTCCCAGTAAAATTGTTAGGTTACAACGGGATGAGAATGAAAGTGAAAAAATTTCGGGGCCTTCGGCGCTAGCTCTTACCTCCCGTACTACTAAAAATTTAAAATGGCTTAGGATCCCAAAAACTCTTAATCTGGCCCTGAGAATAATTTTATTTTATAAAGGTAACAGTCCAAGGAAATGCTTAATCTCGAAATTAGCACTTTTTTATTCTTATGTCAATACAAATCTGAGCATCCTAATTGCGGTTTGCATTGAATATTATGTTACTAATCAGATTTTTATCATAATTTTTATATTTTTTATAATGCAATTTTTATATTTTTATTCATGAGTCTTAGCAGTAGCTAGTTAATCATCTCTAACTGAACGATAAGCTCATCATGAACGTACATAAAAGTTATTTATCTCTATTTCAATTATACTTTTACGATTAGTTCCAAGTTCGCCCCCCCCCTTGGCAAATTTCTGGGTACGCCCCTGGAGAAGCCTACATCACAGTTATATTAAACAAGTAAACTTTATCTCATCTATTAACCCTTTTAGTGGTAGATGAGCAAGGACCTACTCTACTAGGCCGTGACTGGGTCGATGCCTTGAAATTGCCTATTGACAAAATTTTGCTAAAGGGTCGGGCAGATATGCATACACTTACATATCCATCTGACATTGATTCGTTGTTAACGGAGTTTTCTTCTCTTTTCGTGCCTGAAGCAGGCAAACTAAAAGACCATCAGGTTTTTATAGAGGTAGATCCTAATGTAACTCCAAATTTTGTAAGGCTCGTCCAATTGCACATGCAGTGCGGGAGAAGGTAGATTTAGAAATTGATAGACTGCTCAAAGATAGAATTTTTGAACCACTCACACAAGCTAAGTGGGCTGCCCCGGTGGTTCCTCTACTAAAACCCCACAAGTCAGTGCGTGTATGTGTGGATTGCCGTTTAATAGCAAATAGAGCAGTTCTTCTAGATTGCAAGCCTATACCCAATCCTGATGAATTATTTAGCTCTCGCAGGGGGTAAATATTTCACAAAACTAGATATGTCACAAGCCCAGTGGCGGCTCGTGCCTAGGAGCTGCAGAGCTGCAGTCCCCCCAGACACTCACTGCCAGGCGTATGATTCCTTCAGACAGTCTGAAGGAATCATACGCCTGGCAGTGAGTGTCTGGTGGGGGCTGCAGCTCTGCAGCTCCTAGGCACGAGTCGCCACTGCTGACAAGCCTATGCTCAACTAAGTTTAAACGAAAATTCTAAAGAGTTAACTATCATAAATACGCACTGAGGCCTATATAGGTAGAGTAGGCTATGCTATCTATGGAATAGCATCGGCTCCGGGTATTTTTCAGAGGACAATGGGCCAAGTTCTAGATCACATTCCGGGTGTATTTTGTTTTCTAGATGATGTCCTCATTGCAGGTTCATCTGAACAAGAACACCTAACTAGATTAACAACAGTTCTAAAAAGACTCCGGGACACCGGACTTAAGCTAAAACTGAAAAGTGTTCTTGGGTCAGAAATGAGGTTTCGTACTTGTGGTTCCGCATAGATGCCTCAGACATTCATCCAACGGTGGATAAACGAGAAGCAATAAAAATTGCACCTTCACCACAAAACATCACACAGATAAAGCTTATTTAGGTCTCCTAAACTTTTATAGGAAATTTTTGCCTAATGCATCGACTTTCCTTGAACCCCTAAATAAGTTATTACGATCTCGGGAACAGTGGAGATGGGAGAAAACCCAAACAGAAGCATTTGAGGCTTCCAAGGACGTACTACTAAAGTCCACCCTCCTAGTGCATTATGATCTTAAACTTCCTCTCATATTTTCAGCAGATAGCAGTTCTTATGGAATTAGTGCAGTGCTATCTCACCACATTGACGGTGTAGATAGGCCTACCTGTTTTGCTTCTAGAACACAAACCGAGACTGAAAGGCGATATGCACAACTTGAACGTGAAGCCTTAGCTTTGGTATTTGCAGTAAAGAAATTTCATATGGCCCAGGACCGGGCTGTGTGGAGGAGGCTGGTCAGAAACGCCGACCCCGCATAGAGGCGAGAACGGGCGAAGAGAAAGAAGAAGAAGAAGATTCAATCAGTAAAGTTCAGTCCACTCGAGTCTAATAAATCACTGGTCAACAAAGATTTTGTCACAGAGATATTTTTACTTGAACTATGTGTAATTTTTTACGTTGATTACGAAAATGAAAACAGAATTTTTCTATCACCCGCAGTTTTAGAGTGACACACGAATTTACATTACTTAGGATTTGAGTGAGAATAGGAAGGGGGCGGGGTCTGCCCCTTCTTCTGCTTATAAGTTGCTGCACGTCACTGTTGACTTTCATTTGTCAGTTACTCATTTGATTTCTCTCAGTGAACATCGTGCATTTTATTCGTGATTTTCCTTAATCATTTTTTGTGTCAGTGCGTTCGTATTGTTTCATGACAGAATGCCACGCAAGTGTCAACCATCCAAATTGTTTCTGTTATGTGTGCAGAGAGTTAACACTTAAATTTCAAAGGCGAAATTTCAACCCTCTCGTCAAAAAAGCATACGAACTTTATTTTGGTTGCAATGTAGGGGATCAGAACAAGACGTGGGCACCTCATATATGCTGTATTATGTGTTTAAGACCTCTGACAGGCTGGTTAAATGGGTCTCTTCAAATGCCGTTTGCTGTTCCGATGATATGGAGAGAGCCGAAAGACCATTTAACGGATTGTTATTTTTGCTTAACAAATATACTAGGCATTACTGCGAAATCTAAACATATGGTACAATACCCAAATTTACCATCAGCCATAAGGCCTGTTTTACATAATGAACATTTGCCAGTACCAAGGCCACCGGAAACGTGGAGTTTAGATGATGAAAATGAAATTGATGTACAATGGTAATGACGAAGCTCAACATGGTTTACTGACGGACGATGTTCATCCAATGTTTGAACTATCTTGTTCATCGACAGAGCCTCACTTAATATCTCAAGCAGACCTGAGCGAGCTTGTCTGTGATCTGAAATTGTCAAAAGATCAATCCGAACTTTCGGCTTCCAGGTTGAAACGTTGGAATCTTCAAGAAAAAGGCACTAAGATATCTTTTTACCGTAAGCATCAAAGAAACTTTCTACCCTCTCATGAAAACCCTTGGCCAACAACATGATCCAAACGAATGGCGCCTATTTATTGATTCCTCGAAGCTGAGTTTAAAAACTGTATTACTCCATAATGGAAATAAATACCCTTCATTTCCATTAGCACATGCCGTACATATGAAGGAATCATACGACAATATGCACCTGCTTGTGAAACATATCCAATATGCTTAATACTCTTGGTATATCTGTGGAGACTTGAAAGTGATTGCACTTCTTAGTTTACAAGTGGGTTATACGAAATTCTGTTGTTTCCTCTGTGAATGGGACAGCAGAGCACGGGAAAGCCATTACTCAAAGATACAATGGTCACTTCGACAAGCGTTGATTCCAGGGCATAAAAATCTCACCAGTTCACCTCCTCTTAATCCAAAAAAGTTATTTGCCACCACTACATATTAAACTTGGTTTAATGGAAAATTTTGTTAAGGCTATGGATCAAAATGGTAGGGGGGGGGGGCTCTACTTGAAACAGAAATTTCCGAGGATCAGCGAGGTCAAAATCAAAGAAGGGATATTT